>JACEFZ010005785.1:97500-212500 GCA_014155875.1 Cepaea nemoralis | reverse complement strand
CAACCTGATTTTTGTCGACTCATTCCCAATATATAACCCTCACTTAACGTCCATTGTTGCAAACGTATGACACTGTTCGAAAATGTCCGATAAACTGACATTTGACATCTAGGGAAAAGGCCATACCAGTATTGGCAGTTTCCGATTATGTGTTTTTCAAACGTCATTCGCTCCTCTAGAGGGTTAAACATATTTCTCAGACAGAGGGAGGGACTCCCAAACAGGGAGGTATGAACAGCTGCAAGGCTGATTAGTTTTCTAACAAAACAGTTTACGACGACTGAAATCAATTGATGACGCCAGGTAGCCGAAGTGTGGGGAAACAGGACAACCTGCAATACGAACCTGTTTCTGTCTCCGTGGTTGTATCTGCAGGCATGTTAGTGTAGCTGTCGCCTGCTGGCTCCTGTATATCCCGCGTGTTTAGTTCCAACTGTTTGTATATTGATCATAGCTTCTCGTGTTGTTACAAATCTAATTGTGAAGATTGAATAAAGGGTCTTGTGGCTTAATTGCATCATCATTATGTGCCATGCCGATAGTCGAGGGTGATCACGTTTCGCTATCTCACACCATCACCAGAGTCACGGATCAGCTCTTTGGTCTTGTCTCGACCATGCCATGTGGCCAAGCCATCCAAATATTTACTTCTTTGCCTTCCCCTTGTTCTTTTCTACTCAATCTTGCCAGTTGTCAAGAAGTTCTCTAAATTATTTCATCTCATAACGTGCCCAAAAACTGTTGACTGGTTTTTAGTTGTTTCATGTAGGACTTGCTCATTGTTTTTTTTTTTCGGTCTGTCCATGATATTGTTTGTATAGTTTTCAAAAACCATATGTCCACTGCCATTAGATGTGTGTGTGTTTGTTTTTTTCCAGACTGCCTGCTCATTGCCCACGTGTCACATCCAAATAAAAATACCGGTTCAATGTAGCACCTCGACACTCTTTTTCTCGTTGCAATTGACATAATTTTATTGGCCAGTACGTTTTCCATCTTGCGAAATGCTACCTTTGCCCCAGCGATTCTTGTTCTAATCTCTTCTAGGAACATCTCACCAGATGCTATGACTGTTGCGAGATAGTTGTAATGGTATGAGAATATTCTCTTTTACCCGTATATTACATTGTGGTATTATTTTTTCTTAGTGATAACCATAATCTCTATATTTGTACAATTTAATTCTAATCCTAATTGTTCACTGTGTGCACCAGTCGCATCTACTAAATATTGCAGATCCCGTTTGTTCCCTTATACTGTGTCACCGCATATCTAAGGTTATTGATGTTATTTCGCTCAAAGGTGATTCCTTTCATATTTTCTACATTTCTAAAACTATGTTAGCTTTTTAGGGGGAAAAAAGATCTGGGGACATTACACACTTCTGTGGCAAGCCTCTCTTATTAGGCTGATATTACCTACTTCTTTATCAATCTGTATGCAGCTTGTTGTATCCAATATATGTTTTTCACAAGACTAAGATCTTTCCCATCAGTACCGGACTCTCTCTCTATACCTATACAATAACTATTAATAGTCGACTTAGACAATCATTTCTCAGGAACCCACAGGGTAAAAGAGACAGAGGGAGTCCCGAAACATGTGTAGACGAGAATTTGAGACGGGGATATGTCATATAGAAAGGACATCGACAGGACTACAGAAATAGCAAACGTTACGGAGGTTTGGCGTGGATTGGTTGAGGAAGTGAGGGGAGAGGAGGGAGGAAGTCGTTTCTGAAATGGGGAATAAAAGCAAGAAGAAGAAGAGGAAGGGGAGGAGGAGGAGACGCAGACGAGGACGAAAAAGAAGGGGAAGAAGTAGAAGAGGTTGTGATATTAATCCTACACCGGAACAAATACAAGCACTGGAAACATGTTCAGTATGTACCTGTGTTAGGTAAACATAAAGAGTTAGCAGCTTCTATTTTTATATCTTGAAGCAGTTTTCTGCCGTCGTATTTGTAATCCTGATTACACAGAGGAACACGGGGGTTAATGTTTTCCTCTGTTTGCGGACTATGAACGCAAACTTCGAAGCTTCGTCCTAACGCTCTCAAGACATGATCCGTGTATCTCTGTATTCACTTGCCCATCGTGCCCGGCGTTAACAGCTAATACACATGTAAATGTAGTGGGAGGAAACATACATGTGATCTTAAATAATTTAAATGTATTTATTATTTTTGCATCTTGCTGTCTATACAGACGATGGTTGTTGAGCTTTAAAAAAAAAATTACATAATGACCTCACCATAGAACAAAGCCTAGGCATTAATGTGAAGACCATGTGTTGCCCATGTAGTATAATTCCTCTCTCGGCCTGTCTAGTTTACTCCAGAGGAAAGGTAACACCTCTACATCTGGAACAAGATAAGCTGCAGAAGCTGCCGGATCACCAATGACCGCCTCTCAGAGCTTCGATCCTACACCAGTTGCCGATCAAGGGTTAGGGCCTGGTCTGCCCTGCCATGATATGTTTTCCTTAGGTTACATTTCCTCGCAGCTAGTACCGTCTACTATAATATATATATATATATATATATATATATATATATATATATATATATATATATATATATATATATATATATATATATATATATATATATATTGGTATATCCTTTTTTACAGGACATCGCTGTCAACACCAGCATTTACTGCTGTTCTTGATGTCTTGGAAAGTTTACGTTCATTAGTTCTGAACGACCGGCTCCTATAGCAATTTGTTAAAACGCAGCGCAACGTGGTCTGCTGCCAAATAGTGCTCATCTGTGTTTCGAGCGCGGGTAAGCGGAAGCGGCATTACGAATCGCGTCCATAATCCGTTCGCCACGGGACACGATCTACTATAATATAGCTACACGAATAATTAAAAAAACAAATACTGTCACATTATTAAAATCATATAGAGCAATAATACGCGGTTAGTGTCAGGTCTTAGTCAGATATGACTGAGCTATCGTATGACAGTAGACGGTACTGTCTGCTTTCTTTTAGCGCAGAATGTTGGGCGGCACTCACCAAACCCGACACCCCACATTGTGCCAGCTTCTTCGGGCGGAGGAGTGCAATTATGAAGGCACAAACCTTACCCTTACCGACGAGTTGCAACCTAAAGACTAAATGTGTCATGGCAGGGCAGACCAGGCAGTAAGCCTTGATCGACAACTGGTCTAGGATTGAAGCTCCGATAGCTGGGCAGTTAGGGCATTACTTTGCTGATCCGGCAGCTTCTGCAGCTTGTCTTGTTCCAGACGTATTGATGTTACCTTTCCTCTGGAGTAAACTAGGCAGACCGAGAGAGGGATCATGATGCATGGGCAACACATGGTCTCAAAATTCAGTCCAGGATTTGTGTTATAGAGAGGTATAACCCCATTTTACAAATTATCGTCTGTCAAGATGGCAAAGCGCCAGTCAATAAAACACGGTGAATACAACAACGAATGCTTCTTTCCAATCTTCCCTATTGATTCCGATCAATTCCTATGAAAGCATTTTTTTTTCAATTCCATTAGCAAGAGTGAATCTTCTATTTGTAAGGTCTTAGAATCACGTAGTATTGTTGTTGACAAAATGAATCATCCGTGCATACACAAATCACCAAGGACGCTAGTGCCTGGACTGCCATGGGATGCCTAAATTTCGTCTGGTGCCGAAGCCTGAAATATTCTCTCACGTGATGTTACATTTCGCTCTAAAAGCAATACAGCTGTCGCGGTAGGTAAACTTCACATGAAAGTGAACCCGAAATAAGACAGAAAAAAAATGGCACACCAGAAGACCCAGTGCGTCTACCTGCTTTTTCTCTGAAAGACCTGTTTTTTTTTTTATTTTTAATAGCCGACATTCATGTATATGCCGATACGAGTGGGCGGTCATGATTCGCTATCTCACTTGATCACCAGGGTCGTTGATCATCTCAGTGTTTTTATCTTGACCATACCACGTGGCCAAGCCATCCATGTATTTACTTCTCTGCCTTCCCCGTGTTCTCTTTCCCTCGATCTTGCCATCAAATTCTCCAATGTATTTCTTCTCATAATGTGAACAAAACATTTTGACTGGCTACGTCTAATTTCTTTAATCAGTGTACGATTTTCTTTTGTTTCTTGTAAGACTTGGCCACTGTTTTTTTTTTTCTGTCTGTCCATGAAATTCTTTGCATTTCCTCAGAACCACATTTCCACAGCCATCAAATGTTTTTCAGCTTGTCTGCTCATTGTCCACGCTTCACATCCATACAAAAGTGCAGGTTCTATGTAGCACCTCAATATTCTTTTTCTGGTTTTATTTGACATCTTTTTATTGGTCAGTATGTTTTTCATCTTGCAAAAGGCGACCTACGCCATGGCGATTCTTGTTCTAATCTCTTCAAGGCATCTCCCATCAGATGTTATGACTGTTCCCAGAAAACAATATTCCAATTTACTTATATATTGCATTGTTGTAAGTCCCTTCTTCCTAGTAATTTTTGTCTTCTTCTAATTTAATTCCAACCCTATTTGTTCACTATGTGCAACAATTGCATTTACTAAATGTTGCAGATCCTGCAAATTGTCTGAATTCAACACTGTATCATCCGCATATCTAATGTTAATGATGTTACGTCCCCCAGTGATGATTCCATTTATATCTTCTACATTTCTAAAATTATTTTCACTGTGAAGTCAAAAAAGATCTGGAGACATTACACATCTCTGTCTCACACCTCTCATAATAGCCTGATATTGACCTACTTAATTATCAATTTGTATGTTGATTCCAATGTATGTCTTTTACAAGTCTAAGGTCTTTTCCATCAATTTGTAGTTCTGCAAACATATCTGTCATGTTGACATTCTTACATTATCGAAAGGCTTTGTGTAGTCAATAAAGCAAAGTTGTAGGTCGTTGCTACTTCTATAGAACGCTCAGTTAATGTTCTCAGCATATACACAGCATTTACTGTGCCCTTTCCTTCTACAAACTCACATTGTTCTTCTCCTATTTCGGGTTGTATTTTCTTCCTAACTCTTTGCATGATACTTCTTAGTAAAATCATCGTGATGTGGCTCGTTACAATACTAGTATACCAACTTGCCAAGTATTGCTAAATATACCAACTTGCCAAAATTAAACATTTCCTCGACGAAAACCCAAGAAAGATAGTCTATACTTCCCACATACAAACACATATTGATTATTGCTCCACAATTTGGGATGGATGCTCCAAATTAATAATAAAACGCCTTTATTCACTACAGAAAAGGGAAGTGCATCTAATCTATGGTGATAAGCTTACAAACAATTCTAACCTACATGAACGTCTTCAGTTACTGCCACTCCACAAACGCCTACTTTTTAATAAGGCTAAACTAATTCACAAAATCCTATTTCAAAATGCCCCAAGCTACCTTTGGCCATTGTTTAAATATAATGCAAGACATAGCGAACGACTAAATATACTCCATGTCCCTAAACCTAGGATAGACTTATTTAAAACAAGCTTAGCATACTCTGTCACTCAGTTGTGGAACAATCTTCCACAAGAAATCAAAGACACCACCAATCATTATACATACAGTCGCAAACTGTTTGAACACTACCTCAGGACAGACTACATGCCCCCTTAAAAAAAAAAACAAAGACAATAATAATGGTAAATTATCTCGAACGACAACTAGCAAAAAAAAAAAACAACAACAACAACATTCCCATATGTATGGCACGTTACACCCACCTTGGGTATTCATGATGCCCATGTTAAACATTGTCTCAACGAGTCATGTATTATTGATTAATTTTCATGCGATTTAATGCTTATGTTCTTTTGTTGTAAAAGAATTGCTTCATAAGAGATGTTGAATGAAAGAATGTATGAGAGGAAATAGAGAAGAAAGGCAGAATGTCAGACGGGCCTGCGTGCCCAATTCTTAACCCTTGGAAAATAAAGACTTACTACTTATTACTTACTTACTTACTAGTTGCTCGATGTTGATCACGTTCCGAGGCTCCTGATTTCTGTGGGATTGCAATAAATATAGAATTACATAATTCAGGATGTATATGATATGAATATATGAGTTTGAATTTATGGTATTGTTATGTTTGTGGAGTTACTTGCTAGATGAATTTCACAAGACTAGTCAATCACTGCAAGACCCCCAAATTTGTCTAGATGTATGTAGGAAATTGTATGCTTCACTTTCGGATTTTGTTAAAGGTTCCAGGGATCTTTTCGATCATTTTGAAGAAGAAGCAAAGAAAAAATTGCCTGATGTTGATTACAAGAAAAGAAGATATAGAAGAAGGCATATCAATGATGATGAAGATGATGCTTTAGAGAACCTTGAGCCAAGAGACAAGTTCAGAATCAAAACATTTATACCTGTGATGGATGCATTAGAGTCAAGTCTGGCACAGAGGGCCTCAGTATACAATGATGCTGCAAAAAAGTTTTCATTCTTAACAAAACTAGAAGCTACAGAAGAAGATATTCATGAAGGAGTTAGTGCTTTATGCCAAACATATCCTGAAGATGTGGACATGAATCTTGTAGGAGAAGTCAAGCATTGTCATCAATATGTTAGACATAGTCAAGCCCATAGTTCAGCGGAACAAGATAGTCTGACACATCAGGATCTGTATAGGGTAATATTTAACGATCGTGTCCAATCAGCATTCCATAATGTAGAAGCAATTTTGAGATAGTTTCTTAGTATGATGGTTGCAAATTGCTCTGGAGAAAGATCTTTTTCTCAGCTGAAGAGGATAAAAAATGAATTTAGAACAACAATGACTCAAGATAAATTATGTTCCCTCAGTCTCATGTGCTTAGAAAGCGACAAACTACGCAGTTTATCATTTGATGATGTCATCAGTGACTTTGCTCTGGCAAAGGCAAGAAAGAAAATATTTTAGTTTAATATAATTCCTTAATTCTTATAACATGTTTCAAGAGATTAGATAATAAGCCTTTGTAAATTGTGCCTTTTAAAAGAACTTTTGTTTCTTTTTACCAGAGCTTGCATTTTTAAGTTTGTTATGAATAAAAATGATTTTAAGTTAAAGATTTATTATTTCACTATCAATATACTTCTTAATTGTATTTCAGTTTAGCCCTCTAGGTATCCGAAAATCATATTTGTCACTGACATAGAATATCTGGACTTATAAAGGGCCCCATATTTCAAATAGCTTAGGGCCTTATTAAGTCTAAATCCGGCCCTGTGTATATCTCCAGTATCATATATTGTGTTCAGCAATTTGGTGCTTTGGTCTATTTCATACCCTTCTTAGGCATTGACCATATATATGTATGAAGACTGACAGTGAAAAAAAACATTGAACTATAACAGTGAAATATACCAGTGAAGTATACTAGTAAAATATAACGGTGAAATATAACATTGAAATATACCAGTGAAATATAACTGTATTTGACAGCGTGGATGACATGTAAACATAGTCATGGAGACGTTTTCAGAAACCAACAGAAGATGAGAACTTACCGATATTAGAAGCAGATAATCTACTTTCAGCCTACACATCACTATCCGGGAAAAGTGAAATATTTCATGACAACAGGCTTGTTGGAGGGGATGGGAGACAGTGGGCGAGCTATAGAGAAGACGTTAGACTACTTGACAAGCATTCCTGAAGCAACAAATATATCGGAAATGGTTGGCAATACGCCGAGACAGGAAGCTGGAGCTGTGCATACGGATCAGTGATATTTGTCAAGGGCTATCAGACATTGATAAGATGAAGAATATTCTATGCAACTTATCTTTGTAATTTTAGGTGTGGAAACGAGTTTTTATGAGCTATATTGAGCCAATCCTGATGTACTGAAGCGAATTAAGGATAATTAGCAGATAAGTGGGGAATTATGTAGAAGCTGCGGAAGATGTTTCATAGAAGAATGACAAGATCACCGTGGACGGATAGAAATAGCAATGAAGATATATTGAAAGACGTTAACACTCAAAGAGAACTGGTTACACGCATCAGAAAGAGCTGGAGTATGCCGTTACAACGGGAAAGTTAGAGGGGATGAGAAGCGGAGGGTGCCATGACAAAAGATGCGGGACAGTTTGATATCATGGCATGGACACGGGACTTGCAGGCGTCTTGAGCATGAAACTACTTACGGTAGGGGAACTGGCAAACGATAGAGAGTCTCTTTGGCTAGTCGTCATGATGGCGACGTTCTGCAAAGGACCTGTCACATGATGATGATTGATTAATTGCTGTTTGCTTCAGGAAGTCAATTGACCTGATTATTGACGATGTCGTTTTCACACCGTGGAGTGCTGACATAAGATGATCATCACGTTTAGTGCTTTACATGTAATTCCATTTTACTAGTTTCGTTTTCGTTGAACATGCTTACATGACGCCTTAATGTAGTAATTTTATTGTTATTTTCTTCTTCGTCTGATGTTGTTTTTGTGATTTTTGTTATTTGCTGATGAAGGTTTCCTGCCGCAACGTTCAGCATTTGTCTTTTAAAGTGTGTTAGGGAAACCTGGTTTTAACGCGTGGTGTTATTCCAATAATGTTTTCAAGTTTTCACAGCTTTAATGCACTAAATTCAATTTCATGTCTGCCTTAGTCGAACGTTAGTGCTCACTTGTTTCATCCGTGAGGCGTTGTAGACATTTGAAATTGTCGGGATCGCAGTCACTTTCTCTGCTGTCTAAAGTGGCCTCTCATTTTAGCTGGTTTTCACTTGTCCTGTGAGCGTCAGCAAACGTGTAAATTTATTTTCGCGTTATTCCAGTGGTGTCTGGGGGTTTCTAAAGAAGAAGGCAACGTTGGCAGCTAGTACTTTTGTTGTTTATGTCTGAGCGACTTGATTACTTAGTTAGATCTAAACACTCTGGCACATCATTCATTAAAACGTACGCCTATAGTGAAATTGGGAATTGCGCATTTTGAGGAAATTAGTCAAAGACTTCACCTGAGTTTATCTGAGTTGAGACAAGAACCAACATCACAGCTCTCGGGGCATTTCCTTATGTTCCGTTCTCATCTTCAACAACCATTGAAGAGCTCCAGTACTAATGGTACCAGTTAAAGTATGATTTCACTCCACCTGATAAACCGATAGACGTCTATGTTACAGAAAGCATAAGAACGCTGCTTCTTAAACTTCCGATGAGCTGATGGTGGGATAGGCGGTTCATCCCTACATCGATATTAAATTGGAATAAGTCCAACTTAGTATACCGGCTGCCCCCTTAGTATACCACATCCCGATAAAATTTACCAACCTCCATTTACAACTGTTCCAGTAGTTAAGTGTCTACAAGTGCAGATTATGTAAAATTTACGGTTCGCATCCCCATCCCCCATTATTTCTTCAATTCATTCCGAGTAACCTATATATATATATATATATATATATATATATATATATATATATATATATATATATATATATATGACATCGGATCAATGTATTCCAGACCGATATTTCTTCGAGTCATTTCGAATAATCTTTATACTGACAGTGAATGAACGTAATCCCGTCCACTATTTCTTAAATCGTTTCTAGTAATCTGTGTGCCGTAATTAGACTGGTCAGTTGTAAGTTGATCTGACTTGACGAGTTTCAGATTACTATTATCAATCTTGACCTGCCATGACCTCCCCAAAATTGACTTAGTAGAACGACGGTTGTTGAGCGCGGGCACTAGTATTAAATGTTTAAACAAACAATTCACCCAGAACCCAGAAATGGATGGTAGTTGTGCTCTAATGGAAGACATGAAGTGTTTGTTTTCCTTCGGTCTAGGCAAAACATGAATTCGGAACAAAGCCCCTAGAAATAGAGTATTTACAGGAAGAATATTCCTCGTTCCCGAAGTTTATTCCAAATGCAAGGTTTTTTTTTTTTTTTTTTTGTCTATGCACTATCCACATATTTCCCTTGTTTCACGCGAAACATAGATTTTTAATTATTCCATTACAACAAAAGTCACAGAAATGAAGGTATGGCTTAAAGGCCACAAGAATTAAATGTCCTGAATTTTGTGTTGACTGAGCAGAACTTGCTTGACATATGTGACAAAGAACTCCCCAAAGATAACTTAGCAGAACAACGGCTGTGAGCGTCGGCACAAGTTAAACAAGTTAGTTGTATATCCTTTACAGGACGTAGCAGCCAACTTCAGCATTTTATTGGGGGGTGGGGACTGTTTGTGATATCTTGGCAAGTGTACGTTCAGTAGTTTGCCATTGATTTCTGACGACCGGCACTTATATTGTTTTATGGAAACTTAACGCTAGGCCGTCTGCTGCCAGATCGCCCACTGCTGTGTTTCGATCGTGGTAGCCCCTTCAAGACTTTATAACAGTGCTAACCCCATTATTATAACAGACCAATCATCACTCGATAGGTAATGCGATCATAAACCACGCGGGCCGTCTTTGTTTCCCAAGACACTTCCTGGTGTCCACATCATCAGCTGGACCACACCAGGCGCCCAGTTCCATTTTATATAGGGTGCAATTTTAATGACTGCAGTGTTTGAAAATATTGCCGGTCCGAGTTTTGTATTCACTCTCTATAAAATGTATGCAACATAATAGTAAATACAAAACTTGGACTGGCAATATTTTCAAACACTGCACAGTCATTAAAAATACACTCTGTATAAGTGTAAATGGTTCAAACGCATGAGAGTCGACTTCATTGCACCGGGTTTTATCTTATATGGCCTGGTCTCTTTCCGCAGGGCGGCCTGCCGAAAGCATCTCACAAAACAAGAACTCATTAACTCCAGCGACGTACCCCAGGATTCTCCGAAAAACTGCACCCGTAAACCAAAGGATAGATAGAGTCCAGAATCGAACCTACAACTTTCGTAGCGCAAGGCAGGAGGTTTAATCACTTCGCAACGAACCACATCACTTGTATACATCCCCTACTATGGGAATTCTAGCACATAGCTACCTGGTCTATGCGAATTCTAGCACATAGCTGCCTGGTCTTTGGGAGTTCTAGCACATAACTCCCTGGTCTATGGAAATTCTAGCACATAGCTGCCTGGTCTATGGGAGTTCTAGCACATAACTACCTGGTCTATGGGAATTCTAGCACATAGCTGCCTGGTCTATGGGAGTTCTAGCACATAACTCCCTGGTCTATGGAAATTCTAGCACATAACTCCCTGGTCTATTGGAATTCTAGCACACAGCTACCTGGTCAATGGGAATTCTAGCACACAGCTACCTGGTCTATGGGAATTCTAGCACATAGCTACCTGGTCTATGGGAATTCTAGCACATAGCTACCCGGTCTATGGAAATTCTAGCACACAGCTAACTGGTCTATTGGAATTCTAGCACACAGTCATCTGGTCTATGGGAATTCTAGCACACAGCTACCTGGTCTATGGGAATTGTAGCACATAGATATTTGGTCTATGGGAATTCTAGCACATAACTACCTGGTCTATGGAAATTCTAGCACATAGCTACCTGGTCTATGGGAATCCTAGCACACAGCTACCTGGTCTATGGGAATTTTAACACATAGCTACCTTATCCATGGGAATTCTAGCACATATCTGCCTGGTCGGGAGGTAAGCGTGTTAGCCACTGAGCTACATAGGCTACCTTGTCTTTCTTGTAAACTCCACACATGTATTCAAGGTTATCATCTCCCTCATGTTTCTTGTAAACTCCACACATGTATTCAAGGTTATCATCTCCCTCATGTTTCTTGTAAACTCCACACATGTATTCAAGGTTATCATCTCCCTCATGTTTCTTGTAAACTCCACACATGTATTCAAGGTTATCATCTCCCTCATGTTTCTTGTAAACTCCACACATGTATTCAAGGTTATCATCTCCCTCATGTTTCTTGTAAACTCCACACATGTATTCGAGGTTATCATCTCCCTCATGTTTCTTGTAAACTCCACACATGTATTCGAGGTTATCATCTCCCTCATGTTTCTTGTAAACTCCACACATGTATTCAAGGTTATCATCTCCCTCATGTTTCTTGTAAACTCCACACATGTATTCAAGGTTATCATCTCCCTCATGTTTCTTGTAAACTCCACACATGTATTCGAGGTTATCATCTCCCTCATGTTTCTTGTAAACTCCACACATGTATTCGAGGTTATCATCTCCCTCATGTTTCTTGTAAACTCCACACATGTATTCAAGGTTATCATCTCCCTCATGTTTCTTGTAAACTCCACACATGTATTCGAGGTTATCATCTCCCTCATGTTTCTTGTAAACTCCACACATGTATTCAAGGTTATCATCTCCCTCATGTTTCTTGTAAACTCCACACATGTATTCAAGGTTATCATCTCCCTCATGTTTCTTGTAAACTCCACACATGTATTCAAGGTTATCATCTCCCTCATGTTTCTTGTAAACTCCACACATGTATTCAAGGTTATCATCTCCCTCATGTTTCTTGTAAACTCCACACATGTATTCAAGGTTATCATCTCCCTCATGTTTCTTGTAAACTCCACACATGTATTCAAGGTTATCATCTCCCTCATGTTTCTTGTAAATTCCACACATGTATTCAAGGTTATCATCTCCCTCATGTTTCTTGTAAACTCCACACGTGAATTCAATATTATAATTTTCTTCATGCACTTGTAAACTCCACACATGTATTCAAGGTTATCATCTCCCTCATGTTTCTTGTAACCTCCACACGTGAATTCAATATTATAATTTTCTTCATGCACTTGTAAACTCCACACATGTATTCAAGGTTATCATCTCCCTCATGTTTTCTTGTAACCTCCCACAGTGATTCAATATTATAATTTTCTTCATGCACTTGTAAACTCCACACATGTATTCAAGGTTATCATCTCCCTCATGTTTCTTGTAAACTCCACACATGTATTCGAGGTTATCATCTCCCTCATGTTTCTTGTAAACTCCACACATGTATTCGAGGTTATCATCTCCCTCATGTTTCTTGTAAACTCCACCACATGTATTCAAGGTATCATCTCCCTCATGTTTTCTTGTAAACTCCACACATGTATTCAAGGTTATTCATCTCCCTCATGTTTCTTGTAAACTCCACACATGTATTCAAGGTTATCATCTCCCTCATGTTTCTTGTAAACTCCACACATGTATTCAAGGTTATCATCTCCCTCATGTTTCTTGTAAACTCCACACATGTATTCAAGGTTATCATCTCCCTCATGTTTCTTGTAAACTCCACACATGTATTCAAGTTATCATCTCCCTCATGTTTCTTGTAAACTCCACACATGTATTCAAGGTTATCATCTCCCTCATGTTTCTTGTAAACTCCACACATGTATTCAAGGTTATCATCTCCCTCATGTTTCTTGTAAACTCCACACATGTATTCAAGGTTATCATCTCCCTCATGTTTCTTGTAAACTCCACACATGTATTCAAGGTTATCATCTCCCTCATGTTTCTTGTAAACTCCACACATGTATTCGAGGTTATCATCTCCCTCATGTTTCTTGTAAACTCCACACATGTATTCGAGGTTATCATCTCCCTCATGTTTCTTGTAAACTCCACACATGTATTCGAGGTTATCATCTCCCTCATGTTTCTTGTAAACTCCACACATGTATTCAAGGTTATCATCTCCCTCATGTTTCTTGTAACTCCACACATGTATTCAAGGTTATCATCTCCCTCATGTTCTTGTAAACTCCACACATGTATTCGAAGGTTATCATCTTCCCTCATGTTTCTTGTAAACTCCACACAGGTATTCGAGGTTATCATTCTCCCTCATGTTTCTTGTAACTCCACACATGTATTCACGGTTATCATCTCCTCATGTTTCTTGTAAACTCCACACATGTATTCAAGGTTATCATCTCCCTCATGTTTCTTGTAAACTCCACACATTGTATCACGGTTATCATCTCCCTCATGTTTCTTGTAAACTCCACACATGTATTCAAGGTTATCATCTCCCTCATGTTTCTTGTAAACTCCTACACATGTATTCAAGGTTATCATCTCCCTCATGTTTCTTGTAACTCCACACATGTATTCGACGGTTATCATCTCCCTCATGTTCTTGTAAACTCCCACACATGTATTCAAGGTTATCATCTCCCTCATGTTTCTTGTAAACTCCACACATGTATTCGAGGTTATCATCTCCCTCATGTTTCTTGTAAACTCCACACATGTATTCGAGGTTATCATCTCCCTCATGTTTCTTGTAAACTCCACACATGTATTCAAGGTTATCATCTCCCTCATGTTTCTTGTAAACTCCACACATGTATTCAAGGTTATCATCTCCCTCATGTTTCTTGTAAACTCCACACATGTATTCAAGGTTATCATCTCCCTCATGTCTGTCTCTTATACACATCTTTCAAGGTTATCATCTCCCTCATGTTTCTTGTAAACTCCACACATGTATTCAAGGTTATCATCTCCCTCATGTTTCTTGTAAACTCCACACATGTATTCGAGGTTATCATCTCCCTCATGTTTCTTGTAAACTCCACACATGTATTCAAGGTTATCATCTCCCTCATGTTTCTTGTAAACTCCACACATGTATTCGAGGTTATCATCTCCCTCATGTTTCTTGTAAACTCCACACATGTATTCGAGGTTATCATCTCCCTCATGTTTCTTGTAAACTCCACACATGTATTCAAGGTTATGCATCTCCCTCATGTTTCTGTTGTAAACTCCACACATGTATTCAAGGTTATCATCTCCCTCATGTTTCTTGTAAACTCCACAATGTATTCAGGTATATCATCTCCCTCATGTTTCTTGTAAACTCCACACATGATTCAGAGTTATCATCTCCCTCATGTTTCTTGTAACTCCACACATGTATCGAGGTTATCATCTCCTCATGTTTCTTGTAAACTCCACACATGTATTCAAGGTTATCATCTCCCTCATGTTTCTTGTAAACTCCACACATGTATTCAAGGTTATCATCTCCCTCATGTTTCTTGTAAACCTCCACACATGTATTCAAGGTTATCATCTCCTCATGTTTCTTGTAAACTCCACACATGTATTCGAAGGTTTATCATCTCCCTCATGTTTCTTGTAAACATCCACACATGTATTCAAGGTTATCATCTCCTCATGTTTCTTGTAAACTCCACACATGTATTCAAGGTTATCATCTCCCTCATGTTTCTTGTAAACTCCACACATGTATTCAAGGTTATCATCTCCCTCATGTTTCTTGTAAACTCCACACATGTATTCAAGGTTATCATCTCCCTCATGTTTCTTGTAAACTCCACACATGTATTCAAGGTTATCATCTCCCTCATGTTTCTTGTAAACTCCACACATGTATTCAAGGTTATCATCTCCCTCATGTTTCTTGTAAACTCCACACATGTATTCAAGGTTATCATCTCCCTCATGTTTCTTGTAAACTCCACACATGTATTCAAGGTTATCATCTCCCTCATGTTTCTTGTAAACTCCACACATGTATTCAAGGTTATCATCTCCCTCATGTTTCTTGTAAACTCCACACATGTATTCAAGGTTATCATCTCCCTCATGTTTCTTGTAAACTCCACACATGTATTCAAGGTTATCATCTCCCTCATGTTTCTTGTAAACTCCACACATGTATTCAGAGGTTATCATCTCCCTCATGTTTCTTGTAAACTCCACACATGTATTCAAGGTTATCATCTCCCTCATGTTTCTTGTAAACTCCACACATGTATTCGAAGGTTATCATCTCCCTCATGTTTCTTGTAAACTCCACACATGTATTCAAGGTTATCATCTCCCTCATGTTTCTTGTAAACTCCACACATGTATTCAAGGTTATCATCTCCCTCATGTTTCTTGTAAACTCCACACATGTATTCAAGGTTATCATCTCCCTCATGTTTCTTGTAAACTCCACACATGTATTCAAGGTTATCATCTCCCTCATGTTTCTTGTAAACTCCACACATGTATTCAAGGTTATCATCTCCCTCATGTTTCTTGTAAACTCCACACATGTATTCAAGGTTATCATCTCCCTCATGTTTCTTGTAAACTCCACACATGTATTCAAGGTTATCATCTCCCTCATGTTTCTTGTAAACTCCACACATGTATTCAAGGTTATCATCTCCCTCATGTTTCTTGTAAACTCCACACATGTATTCAAGGTTATCATCTCCCTCATGTTTCTTGTAAACTCCACACATGTATTCGAGGTTATCATCTCCCTCATGTTTCTTGTAAACTCCACACATGTATTCGAGGTTATCATCTCCCTCATGTTTCTTGTAAACTCCACACATGTATTCAAGGTTATCATCTCCCTCATGTTTCTTGTAAACTCCACACATGTATTCGAGGTTATCATCTCCCTCATATTTCTTGTAAACTCCACACATGTATTCAAGGTTATCATCTCCCTCATGTTTCTTGTAAACTCCACACATGTATTCAAGGTTATCATCTCCCTCATGTTTCTTGTAAACTCCACACATGTATTCAAGGTTATCATCTCCCTCATGTTTCTTGTAAACTCCACACATGTATTCGAGGTTATCATCTCCCTCATGTTTCTTGTAAACTCCACACATGTATTCAAGGTTGTAGTAGAAATAGTGAGTTCAACTAAACATATAGACTAAACAAGCAAATCAAGAACAATACAAAAATAGCTCTTTATTGGTCAACTTTCATGGACAACTGGTACTCATATACATGAAGCATGAAACTCAATACAAACAATGAAGTTCAATAACAGACAACTAGAGATCCCAAACAAAACCAGTAGGTGGGCCACAGAACTGAAGACAACAGGGTACACCACGTACCACAATACAGGTGCTCCAAACAATAGCTAAGACAATGCCACAATAAAGAACTTTGGACACTTACAACAGTAAGGCACTACACAAACATACGTTACACAACATACATCCTAAGACGCGACATAAACAAAGGAATTGTGACACCGCACAACAATAAGTTGCTTTATGTTACTACCCCAAAATGAGCCCAGGAATGCTGACACTAAGTCAGTCACTCCTGTAATAACGGAAAACAACATCTTATTATCATTGTTAATTAACCAGTACATACATGAAACAATGCATACAGGCATGATAAAACACAAACAATTTATGTGTACTTCCTCATCCTTATCCTTGGTCTCTTCCCTTCGATCTTGCCAGTTGTCATCAAGTTCTCCAATTCATTTCTTCTTATAACATGCCCACATTTTTTTACTGTCTACGTTTAATGCCTCCACTCAGTTTACGATCTTCATTTGTTTCTTGAAGGACCTGTTTATTAGTTTTTCTGTCTGTCCATGGTATTCTTTGCATTTTCCTCAGAAACCACATTTCCACAGCCATCAGGATGTTTTTCAAGCTTGTCTGCTCATTGTCCACTGCTTCACATCCATACAAAAGTACAGGTTCCATGTTGCACTTCAACACTCTTTTTCTCGTTTCAGTTGATATAGCTTTATTGGTCAGTATGTTTTTCATCTTGAAAAAGGCTACCTTCGCAATGGCAATTCTTGTTCTAATTTCTTCAAGGCATCTCCCATCAGATGGTATGACTGTTCCGAGATACCTGTACCGATTCACTTGTTTAAGAATATGCCCATTTACATCTATATTACATTGTGGTATTTCCTTCTTCCCAGTGACGACCATAAACTGTGTCTTCTTACAATTCAATTCTAACCCTAGTTGTTCACTGTGTGCAACAACCGCGTCTACTAAATGTTGCAGGTCCTGTTCATTGTCTGCGATCAAGACTGTATCATCTGCATATCTAATGTTATTGATGCTTCGCCCTTCCATATCTTCTATATTTCTGAAAATATTTTCACTGCACAGGGAAAAAAGATCTGGAGACATTACACATCCCTGTCTCACACCTCTTTTAATAGGCTGATATTGACCTACTTCAATATCGAGTCTTATGGCAGTTTGTTGTTTCTAATATATGTTTTTTTTTTAAGTCTAAGGTTTGTCCATCAATATGTAGGATCTTCTAGCGTTCTTAACATGTCGACATGTCTCACTTTATCAAAAGCCTTTGTGTAGTCACTACCACAAAGGTGTAGATCTGTGTTTACTTCTTACAGAACGTTTAATCACAGTTCTCAGTGTATACACAGCATTTAGTGTACCCTTGCCTTCCACAAACCCACATTGTACTTCTCCTATGTCAGGTTGTATTTGACTCATTATTCTAATTGTTCGATGTTGATCACATTCCAAGGCTGCCGATTTCTTTGGGATTGCAATAAATACAGAATTACAAAATTCAAGACTTATATTTCCAGTATCATATATTGCATTCAGCAGTGTAGTAACTTTATCTATTCCACATTCTTCTAAAGCTTTAATCATTTCTATTGTGATGCTGTCTGAACCTGGGGTCTTGCCAGATTTCATATGGTTAAGAGCATTCTAAACCTCCATCTTCAAAATAAATGGTCTTTCATTATTATGTTGAATATTATGCTGTTCTTCTTAGTTATCATCATACAGGATTTTCACATAATCTGACAATACATGTAAAATGTGATCTTTTTCTATTATGATTTTTCCATCTTATGTGGTACAGTTATGTACCTTACTTGGTACACTAGTTTTAATTCTCACTTTGACTACTTTTCATGTAGCGTACTAAGCACACATTAAAATCGAGATACATTATACATAATGCTTTCCATGTAATGACAAGCGCCATGTTTTACTACACATAAAACCTCAGTCGTATGATTCCTCTACCCGTCTGGTACACCTACACAAAAGCCACTGCATGCATGCCTTTAAATCTGATGCCAGACTCCAACTATTGCTAAATAAACTCCTTTACTATGTAACCATATTGTTGACTCTGCTAAATGGTATGTAATTGTAACATTAAAAACACTTCATTCGTGCCATTCTAGTTAACTGTGTACCTACTAAGCACATGTAGTAACAGATTGTTCTCCTGTGTTCCACCTCTCCTAGTACGCTTTTCTCCTTTACTATTACCAGTGTCAGATACGCATATCTCCGGGTTCTTTCTCAGTAAAGCCGCACTCCATTTGCAGTTATCATGATTACATTATGATTAATGATACACATTCAGTGTATTAAAAGTACATAATTGCCTACGCTCCGAAGCTCTCAGTCCATGGAGTCCCTCCAATGTTCATTCCTTCACCTCTGTTGCTAACCACATATTCTAACTACATAGCTTAACCGCTAACACATCATTGTCACATGTAACATGTAAGTATTCTTCTATGCTTTACACATGTTATAAATATTACCCACAAGATCATGATTGTCCCTAGTCACTATTGCTTAGAAGTGTTCATACTCCACAATTAATCACAAACATTCAATCTTATGCCCATCAATGTCACAGGATAATCCTGCAAACATATCGTGCTTCTGTATACACATAAATATCACACTCATGTGATCCTTACCACTCTTTGTTATCAAGTAGCATTCATTCTCAGCAATCTCACAAACATTCACTCCTATGCCAACATGGCCAGCATGGCACCAAATAATTAGTGCATATGCACTAAATTAATCTGTAGAGCATCTCATTTCCCTATAATCTCGCCTAACAAATTTGTTCACACGCGCCCGTTTCCCTATCCAAGCGATGTTTCGAACTGGTAATGCGGGGCGAGCTGTAATATAGAATATTGTATTAAATTAACCACTTTAAACTTACGGTCAGCGCCTAAGACATAAGCTGTTCACTGATCATCACATCAACATGTGAAAACTTCTCGCAACTCAACAAGCCAAGACAGGGTAGAATTCTTCCATTTCTTGTCTTAACGAACTAAAAATGGCTTCAGTTCTCTTAGTCCCGTTTGATTTTCGGCAGTTGCCAGAGCCATTATGGCTTTACAGGCCAAACCAAGATGCGTCGACTTAGCGCTGTAATATGTATGCTAGGTTATCATCTCCCTCATGTTCCATGTAAACTCCTCACATGTATTCAGGGGTGTCATTATACGCAATGCTAACACAACGGACGCGTTAGGGTAGTTAATAGGGAGCTGTACTGATGATGCCATGAGCGCGGTCTGACGACAGCTCGACGCATGTTCATCGTCTGGCTACGTGAGGGAAAGATTACCACAAAATGTGATAACCCTATGATATCACAGATCCATACCAGTTTCCTGCCTTAGGACATATATTTTAATTTGTTTTATTTTCGAACATATTTAAAGAAATCATGACAACAAACGAAGACAACGCTGAAAACAAGGAGGAAAACGACAAGATGAATCATTCGAACGGTTGCAGTGTTAATACAGAAAGCATCCTTTCAAAGCCGGCATTCAGAAGTTTTCTTCTAGCATAGTCATGGTCGCGGGGAAAGAAGCCATAAACGCAGGAAATACAAAAAAATATCGAAGGGAGACTCATGTTTCGTCGCTACACGTCCCCGTGCATGTTTTGATTGATTTGTTTAAAATAGTGAGATGTTTAATTCCTCAAAACAAAGAGTTGTTCATTTTAGCACACTGGGAGAGTCGCTGAGCTTACAGGTTGAAGCGTCGATTTTACGGGGTGAAGTGTGGAGTCTACTGGATGATTGGGCATCTCTCTCTCCTCTCTCTCTCTCTCTCTCTCTCTCTCTCTCTCTCTCTCTCTCTCTATCTATCTCTCACTCACTCACTCACTCTCTATCTATCTATCTATCTATCTATCTATCTATCTATCTATCTATTTGTCTGTCTGTCTGTCCGTCCGTCCGTCTATCTATCTATCTATCTATCTATCTATCTATCTATCTATCTATCTATCTATCTATATGTTTGTCGGTCGGTTGGTCGCCCGGCTGGACGGTCGGTCGTCCGCCCGTCCACACACACACACACGCACATACACCATACATCCACACCACACACATCACACACATCACACACACCACACACACACACCACACAATCCCCATACATACACACCACCCACACACATCACACACACCACAAACACGACACACACCACACACACCACACACACACCACACACACACCATACATACACACAACACACATCACACACACACACGACACACACTATACATACACACAACACACATCACACACACACCACACACACACGACAGACACCACACACACACCACACACACACCATACATACACATAACACACATCACACACACGCCACATACACACCAGCAATAGCGGCAGCAGCAGTAGTAGCATCAGAAGCAGTGGTAGTAGAAGTATCAGCAGCAGCAGCAGCTAGTAGTAGTAGTAGTAGTAGTAGTAGTAGTAGTAGTAGTAGTAGTAGTAGTAGTAGTAGTAGTAGTAGTAGGAGGAGGAGGAGGAGGAGCAGCAGCAGCATCAGCAGTAGCAGCAGCAGTAGTAATAGTAGTAATATTATTATTATTTGTTGTTGTTGTTGTTGTTGTTGTTGTTGTTGTTGTTGTTGTTGTTGTTGTTGTTGTTGTTGTTGTTGTTAGTTGTAATAGCTACCGTTGCTGTTCTCATGTACTTCAGCATTACTGCTTCGTAAGCACATTCCCTTCCTCTATAGAGCATCGTGCTTCCTCACGCCACCCTGCTCCGCTTGTAATCCGAACATAAAACAACAAAAACATCTACAATGATTTCCATATTCCCTGTCATCTGTGACGGGCGTGCTTAGATCAGTTTCTCACACGTTTTTATTGGATCAAGACAAAGAATAAATTGCCCGATAATATGTCCCTCCATCTCCAGTTCATAATATTTGAGTTAACACTGAGACGTAAATGAACATAAAACGCCCATGAATAGCTAGACAGAATAAATCTGTTTGATTTTATTATCTTTTTTTTTTTTTTGGTTGGAGTCGGTCTTTTGAAAACTCTTTCATTACTATTTTTTTTTTCTTTGTTTCTAAAGTATTATGTAAACAGATGTGCAGACACAGCATCCCATTTCTCCACCGAGCATCAGGGTGGAGTTTCTTGACAATGGCATACGCATGACCTGGGGAGGAAACATCACCAACCTTGGCCTAGTCAGCGAGTTCATATGTGATGTGTTCATTGATGCCATAATTACTTATGTCCATATTTTCACTGACCGAAAGACCTGGTGTTTGTCCAGTAACCGAGTTATGCAGTTTTATGTCCAATTAATGAGTGATGCAGTGGTATGTCCAGTTAACGAGTGATGCAGTGGTATGTCCAGTTAACGAATGATGCAGTGGTATGTCCAATTAACGAGTGATGCAGTGTTATGTCCAATTAACGAGTAATACAGTGGTATGTCCAGTAAACGAGTGATGCAGTGCTATGTCCACACGTCTAGTGACCGGGTGATCTTGTGTTATATCTATACGTCCAGTGACTTATTGATCTTGTGTTATGTCTATACGTCCAGTGACTGAATGATCTTGTGTTATATCTATACGTCCAGTGACTGAGTAATCTTGTGTTATATTTATACGTCCACTGACTGAGTGATCTTGTGTTATGTCTATACGTCCAGTGACTGAGTAATCTTGTGTTATGTCTATATGTCCAGTGATTGACTGATCTTGTGTTATGTCTATACGTCCAGTGACTGAATGATCTTGTGTTATATCTATACGTCCAGTGACTGAGTAATCTTGTGTTATACTATACGTCCAGTGACTGAGTAATCTTGTGTTATATCTATACGTCCAGTGACTGAGTGATCTTGCGTTATGTCTATACGTCCAGTGACCGAGTGACCTGGTCATGTTCCCACGTGTCTAATGACCAGGTGATATAGTATGTCCACATGTCCAGTGCCGGAGTGATCTAGTGTTACATTCATGTGTCCGGTGACCGGGTGATCTGGTGTGTCCACATTCCAGTGCTTTGTGTGTTACATCCAAATATCCAGTGGCCGGATGGTCTGGTATGTCCACATGCCCAGTAACGGAGTGATTTGTCATTATGTCCACAATTCCAGTGACCGATTGTTACCAAAAACATTTCCGCGATCAACATTAAATCCAACTCCCTTTACTCTTTGCCAGACGAATCGCTGGCACCCAATTTGTGGTTAGGTTGACACAGACCCACACTTGACAGGAAACAAAATGTCTGCCACTGTCATAGTTGAATCCAGGGCCAGTGTTTTGGCATGGTTAAACAGAAGCCACAATTCTAAAACGGTGGACATTCTGTTTACACATTATTGCAAACACCGTTAATCAACGTCTTCATGCATATGGCGTATGTGGGTATGTTTCTAGTTCCACATATGTCAGATACACGGGTATACGGCTGATGATATGGTCATCACCACGATTCCCGGAAGGTTCCTAGGTCCTATTTTAGGCTGGGTGTGCCTGGGAGCCATGGTCAGTGAGAAACATATCCCGGGCTAGAAATGGGTAATCGTGCGTAACCACAAGCGATGCAGAAACCCAGGCAATCAAGATAGAAACAGATCCATTACTAAATACCAAGCACGGCACACAACCTGTGGTGCTACTGACAGAAGCAACATCAGCACTTCAGGCGCTCCTCTCTGGGGAAATTACCATTCCTACGGACACTACTTTCTGAACCATTACATACCACCAAAAGAAAAGAATGATCAAATCAGTCAGAAAGCCACCAAGACCTGCTCAAGACGACTACCAACTTGTGGGCAGAACAGATCAAGCCATTATTCTGCGCCTCAGAACAGGACACAATAGATTACGCAAGTATACAACATTCAAGATTCGTGAATCAGCAATGTGCACATGTGGATTGACACCGATGACAGCAAATCACATACTCTAAGACTGTCCAAAATATACCATATCTAGGTAACTCTTCTGGCCTAGAGAAACAACAGTGGGAGATAAACTCTAAGAAAAACTTAGTGAACTAAAGAAAAAAAAGACAGCTAAATTCATATGCAGCTATAGGCATATTTCTGGCGAACGAAAGAAGAAGTGACTACAAGCACGGTATCCACAGCGCTATCACTACTCCCAATGTTTGTTTTTTATAATTATTATTTAAATGGTGGCTGGACATGGTAATTTCTCTAGAAACTAAACAATGAAATCAATGGTGTCCCTGCGACATGTCGAATGTTGGTCTGAAAATTTGAGCCGAAAATCGTCACAATCTTCCAACATTTCATGTCATACTGGCAGCCAGATTTCATTACGACACATCCATCAACTAACAGGCCAGTTATTTTACTAATCTAGCCACTGTTTAACAACTTTACAACGCCCAAAGCAAAGTTATTTTTCGACAGTAACTAGAGGAAGTCAACAAATACACGCTAGCCTTTCTCTGCAATACATCACATTCTTCTCTTCTTTGTGCACTTCACTTTCTAAGTGTTGCTGTGTTCTATATGTACAGTAGCCTTTGTACCGCAATTTTGAGAATTCTAAGAACGTTCATATTTGCAAACGGCTCACCGTTGTTTAGTCAACTTTAGCTTCTTAGACAGGGCAAGTTAAGAAGAGTTGAAATACCATAAAAACCTGTCACAAGCGAAGCGATAGGGGCCGCCACAGTAATTGAATCAGGAGACCGTAGGATTTGAACTCCGGCCTCTGCTGACATTCGTTTGTCATGTGTTATGTTGTATCTATTTCATTCTCACATACATTTAATTTAAAGCAACGTGGTAGCCAAACGAGAACAATGATGAATGGATAAATGAATAAATTGTATGTGTTTAGGTGACGTCTGATCGACTCAGTAACAATGAAACCCATTACATTGAATATACACACTTAATGGAATAGTCACAGAAATGTAACCACACAAATAAAATCGTTTACGATGTAAAGAGAATTTTGAGTTTCTTCTCCGAAAGCTAGTCTGAAGTCTGAATCCAGTTTAGCCTATTGAAGATCATAGATTTTGGATGTGTATCCGGGTTGTCCCGCCTTATTGTGTCCATATATCTTACTGCTTATCTCTCTTTGTCCTTCTGTGTGTCTATAAATGTTGCTATCTTTTCTTCTCTTTGCTGTCTAGAGTTTCTTGTGTTCTTTGTGGCTGTATTTCTCACTGTCTATCATATTTTTGTTTATTTGTAACTTGGCCAGAGTTGATTTGCTTCAAGAACCGACATCACGGCACTCTGGACATTCCCTTAAGTGCTCCGTCCCCATATTCAACCACCAGGGAAGAGTCCCAAAATTAACAGATTATTTGCCAAACAGAAAGTAGGTTCGGACCAAATACAAATAGATGGCGGAAAATGGGAAGTATGGACGTGTCAGAGTTATGACTTAAAAGTTGTTAATATGGTATCAGACTATGTTGTATTATAACGCAGTAACATTATTTCGACTTTATATAAACTCATGGCAGATATGGGAAGTCGCTTAAGACGATTAATCATCCCATGGCGCTGAACCAGCTGCAATCTGAATATGTGTCCGTATGGCCTCTACTTTTCTCCGTGGCGAAGAGTTTACGGACGCGATTCGTAATCCCGTATACCCGAGTTCGAAACACAGCGTTGCTGGTTAGGTATGGGAACCGGTCGTTCAGAAAGCAATGGCAAACTACTGAATATAAAACTTGCCCTGGAAGTCACGAACAGCCAATATGCTGGAGTTGGCTGCTCCGTCCTGTAAAAGACATGCAACTAAATTTTTGTTATGACCTCTTCTCCCAGTGTTGAGTGTCTTCGTGTCTATGGGATGTTTCGTGCCGCTGATTGCTTCTTGTGTCTTGATGTCTGTATATCTTGCTCTCTGTGTATCGCAGCATATACTAAATACGCCCCTTGGCATCAAAATGAGGCCCGCTACTTCGTGTCTATACATCTTTCTGTCTATCGCCTCATTGTTGGTTTCCGTCTATATACATTCCTGTCTATCGCTTCTCTCTATACACCTTCATGTCTATCGCTTCTCTCTATACATTTTGATGTCTGTCGCTTCTCTCTATACATCTTGCTGTCTATCGCTTCTCTCTATACATCTTGCTGTCTATCGCTTCTCTCTATACATCTTGCTGTCTATCGGTTCTCTCTATACATCTTGCTGTATATCGCTTCTCTCTATACATCTTGCTGTATATCGCTTCTCTCTATACATTTTGATGTCTGTCGCTTCTCTCTATACATCTTGCTGTATATCGCTTCTCTCTATACATCTTGCTGTCTGTCGCTTCTCTCTATACATCTTGCTGTCTATGGCTTCTCTCTATACATCTTGCTGTCTATGGCTTCTCTCTATACATCTTGCTGTCTATCGCTTCTCTCTATACATCTTGCTGTCTATCGCTTCTCTCTATACATCTTGCTGTCTGTCGCTTTTCTCTATACATCTTGCTGAATATCTCCTCGTTGTTGCTGTCCGTCGGTGTACACTGCTGTCTATCGCATCTGGTATTCTGCTATGACTCTCAATCTTGCTGTCTTTCCTTTCTTGTGTGCTTTATGTGAGTACGTCTTGCTGTCTGTTGCCTCCTATTTTCCTTGAGGTAATACTATTGCTGTACATCTTTTCCCCGTGTATCTGTGTGTGTTGTGTGTGTGTGTGTGTGTGTGTGTGTGTGTGTGTGTGTGTGTGTGTGTGTGTGTTGATGTTTGAAGATCTACAAATTGATGGAAATGACCTTAGACTTGTAAAGAATATATATTGGAAACAACAAGCTGCCACGAGAAAAGAGGTGTGAGAAAGGGATGTCTAATAACTCTAGATCTTTTTCCCTGTACAGTGAAAATATTTTCAGAAATATAGAAGATATGGAAGGAATCAACATTGGGGGACGATACATCAATAACATTAGATATGCAAATGGTACAGTCTTAACTGCAGACATTGAACAGGCCTGCAACATTTAGTAGATGCGGTTGTTGCACACAGTGGACAACTAGGGTTTGAACTGAATAGTAAGAAGACACAGGTTATGGTCGTCACTGGGAAGAAGGAAATACCGCAATGTGATATACGAGTAAATGGGCATATTCTTAAGCAAGTTAATCGGTACCGTTATCTCGGAACATCCATAACATCTTATGGGAGATGCCTTGAAGAGCTTAGAACAAGAAGTACCATGATGAAGGTAGCCTTTTGCAAGATGAAAAACATTCTGACCAATAGAACAGATGTCAGTTGAAACGAGAAGAAGAGTGTTGAAGTGCTACATAGAACCTGTACTTTTTTATGGATGTGAAGCGTGGTCAATGAGCAGTCAAGCTGAAAAACATCTGATGGCTGTGGAATTGTGGTTTCTGAGGAAAATGCAAAGAATACAATGGACAGACAGAAAAACCAACGAACAAGTCCATCAAGAAACAAATGAAGATCGTAAACTGATTAGAGTTAGACGTAGACAGTTAAAATGTTTTGGGCATGTTATGAGACGAAATGACTCGGAGAACTTGGTGACAACTGGCAAGATCGAAGAGGAAGAGACCAAGGGGAAGACCGAGAAGTAAATATATGGATGGCTTAGCCACCTGGCATGGTCGAGACAGGAACACGGAGCTGATCCACGACTCTGGTGATGGAGTGAGATGACAAAACATTACCGCCCACGCTTATCGGCTTGGCACATGATGGATGGATGAATTTTGATGTCTTTCGCTGCTTGTATTAATGGTGTTTATATATCTCACTGTCTATTGCCTCTGCGTGTCTTTGTATCTATATATTTTTGCTTTTTATTTTTCTTATCATCGTGTCTATGTATCTTGTTGTTTATCGCTTTTTGTTTTCTTTATGTTTATAATGCTTTCTGTCTATCATTTCTTGTAGCCTTTACCAAGCTGTGTATAGTTTCTTGATTTTGTTTGTGTCGATGCTCTTGCTTTCTATCACTTTTTTCTTTTCTTTGTGTCTATATTGTTTGCTGTCTATTACTTGTTTTTCTTTGTGCATATGCAACTTGCTCTCTATTACTTTTTTTCCATTATGCCTCTATATCGTGATGTCTATTATTTCTGATATAATCAATACAGACTTGATTGAAGGATACCAACAGGTCTTAGATGCTATCACGATTATACGAACTGGGAGGGGGTGGTGTGAAGGGTGAAGCCTGGTCAAGCACGCCAATGCCGCCCACACGGCCAGGACAGGAGATACCATAACCAGCTTCTTATGGGAACAGTCAGCAGAAATACTTTGGGAGGACTGAGCACCCACAGAATGTACCGAAGTGTGGTGACGTCGTTTGATAAACAATAACTATCACGATGTTCTCGATGATAAGTGCGTGATATGGTCGTTGTCTAGGTAACGATGCTCCTGGTGTGTCAATTGAGCTATCTAACTGTCTTACAATATAACTCACCCCCGCAGTGCACATTCACCAGTCATTAAACAAGATTGAGTTGGCGCACATAATCATTTATTGCAGAAAGAACACGGACAAACGGAACACAACTCTATATCCAGAAACAATATAATCCATAGAATATAAATATCCTCCTCACAACTTAACCAGCACACATCACTGTCTTCTCACGGCCTGCTTAATCTCAAATTCCTAAGACAGTTATCCAGCTCCTATCCACAGGCTGGACTTCACACAATACGACCCACACACTGGGTCTAGCCTCCACTAACTATTCAACCCACTCTGGGTTCAGGCCTCCATTAACTATCCAACCCCCACTGGGTTTTAGGCCTGCATTCACAACTGGGAGAACAACACAACAAAAGATCTGACCGCAGTCAGTCTAAGCTCCCACTTCTTCGACCACCGATCTGCTCGGCGCCAAAACATCAACTGTCCTGAAGTCCCCTGACTTCACACAAAAATACACTGCTCTCCCCCCATCCACCCTGGGGGGTCTGCACTCACCCTGACCATTATTACTCAGGGCTAGTTGTTTTTCTCGTAGTCTCGCTACAAAGGTCACTCACCTCAATGTCAATGACCCAGGCATATGTCATTACCCCCCTCTTAAAAGAAAACTTCGTTTTCAAACGTTGGGAGCATAATACTTATGACCCAGACATAATGCCTGGGTAGCCCTAAGTATGACATTTCACTCTAGCTACCACACTAAATAATACATCGAATTCTCATAGTACACTCCCATATTCCCCACACAACAATACCAACAACTTTCCATCTTGTGTACCAATGCATGACTAGTATCTCATATAATAATAATAATAAACATATCATAGGGAACATAATATCTGTGTACCTGCAAGTCTACTAACATCCTCAAGAAGACACAACTTATTTGTGTACCGACCCTGTATCAGGTGGTTCTTTTCTTGCATCAAACCTCCATCTATTTCTGTCGATGATGTATCTACCTTTCTTGTACCCATTCCTCATGGTGCCCATATATTTACAACATCTGTATGCTATCCCTAACCCTGGGTCCGTGATGTCGTGAACACTCTTTTGGCCTGACTCAACTCTCCTATCTGCATATTGCACCGTTACACTGGAGTCTCTGTTTTGTCTGAACTCTTTATTCAATCTTGGCCCATATCCCTGGCACCCTGCTCTCTGCTGCATACGCATTATACCTGTGTGCCCTGCACATGCACTATCCTGAGCTGATCTAGTATCTCGGTCACTACGTGCTAAGGGTACTACTCCTTGCCCACGTGCAGTTCCGCCATCTGAAAACCGGCGAGTGAGAACATTGTTCTTCCTCTCGAAGCACCATCTACCCTTCTTTGACTACCTATTTTCTACTCTACTGCACCCTTGGAAACATTTGTCCAGAGTAGTATCTTGTCTCTGGGATTTCCTTCTCACTTGCTCAACTGTACTACCCTTGTCCTCTGTGTCTACTTCAAGTGCCTCTTTTTCTTCAGCTATACTCTCTAATTTAGGTTTTCTTGTGGTAACTACCTCGTTACTACTTAACCTATGTTTCTGGTCCCAATAAACTACTTCTTCTTCTGTACAATCTTTAACTCCTGTGACATTTCCGATGATCAGATCCGCCACTGGTGAGTCTAGCACACACGTTGTCACTCTTCCTGTGATGTATGGTGTTTTCAATGTTATTACGGCTAATGGGTAGAATTCTACTGCCCCGTTAAATGTTATGCATCTAATATGTTTGCCTGTGTACTCTGAGGGATCTACTAAACTTTTCCTCACTCCGATAGACGTACATCCGGAATCCCTAATTGTTAACGCTGGCCTATCATTAACGACTCCATGGTGCAGCTTCAGACTTCCTCCTTCATGCACTGCTGATCCTGCTTTCACTGTGTGACCACATATTAAGACTGGCTGACCGTCTTTTTCAAATAGAGGTTTGCATCCACTACAATTCTCGTTGTTAAGCGTCTCAATTACTTGCGCTGCATTAGAGTGCTCTGTTTTTCCCATCGTACACTCATAGCTAACATGCCCTGTCCCGCCACATTTGAAGCAAATAATGTCCTTCTTCCTATTATTTGTTGGCCCACTGGCTGGTTGCACGTCACACTGTGCTGCCTTGTGTCTCCAGCTCCCACAATTCCAACATCCGGCATAACTATTTGGACGTCTCTGGAAATTCCCCCTTTTGTATGGGTAACGTCCTACTCTACCAACATTGTTTCCTCGAAAAGCATTGTCTTGAGGTTCTTGTTGTTCATATCTATGTGTTGAATCCACACTTTTCGCCCTTGGTCTGATAACTGGATTATGGTCCTGTTTAGTGTACGCTGCACAGACTATTTCCTCACTCACTTGTCTACCAATAGAACTGTTAGGATGTGCAGTCATGTAATTTTGCCCTAACTGTGACATTGTGTCTATGTCCTTTGGCTTACGTTCCTCAAAGAAAGCCACTAAGTTTGTATTACATGATGATAAAACCTTGTCTCTTAACACTAAATCCACTAATTTATTAAAATATTTCCCTACTTCTGCAAGCTCCATCCATTTATTAAATGTGTTCTTTACTGTGTTAACAAAATCTGTGAAATCTTGATTTGTCTCTGGCCCTAATTGTCTAAACTTTGTTCTATATCCATGCTCAGTTATTTGGAACTTTGTAAGCAAACGTTGACGCAAAATAGTGTAGTTGTTTCTTTCTTTCGCAGGTAAATTAAACATGGTATCTAGTGCCTTACCCGTTAGAAACTCGCCTAGCTGCATCGCATACTCTTCCTTCTGGGAATGCCTAAAGCTTTCGCTGATGCTTCGAAATCTTCCAAGATAAGATTCAAGATTGTCTCGGTCTGTAAAATATGGCAGTTTTAGTCTCTGTGACGACTGCGAAGGTCTTCTGCTTTCCTCACTTTGACCCTTAGATGATAATTCTAACTTTTCTAGGTGCAATTTCCTCTTCCATCTTAATCTTCTCTTTCTCGAGTTCCACCGCATTTGTTGTTTTAACTTTTCAAGTTCCAGTTGTTCCATCTTCTGTAGATGCTATTATTGTCATCTCGCTACTGTACTTCCTGTAGACGATTGTTTTCCATTTCGGCCTGTCTTTGTTCTCTCTCAGCTAACTTTTCTTCCTGTAGGCCGTTTGGTCCTCGAGTTCTGCCTGTCTCTGTTCTCTTTCAGGCTTGTCTTTGGTCTCTTTCAGCGTGTTTTTCTTCTTTTGCTTCTGCATACTCCTGTAACTCTTTTCCCTTCAGGCCTAACCGTTCACCTGCTTCAATATATTCCATTAAAGTAGGCATCTTGTACTTGTGGACACGTTGCTGTCTGTCAGCCAACTATAAATGTAAAGACTCTGCTGCTAGTCTTTGTGTACCTTCCCTAAGTACACCTCCACTAAGACTGTACGTAAATTCCTAGTACTAATAATGTCACCCTGTACTCATACCGTCACTCTATAATCACTAGGTAGTGAGGGAGGGGTATTACCTATACTCCCTCGAATATATATCCAATAGCTGTCGAAAATTTCTGGAAATATTGTTAAACATACATATATATACATATACAAAACGGATGAATGATCCACACTAAGTGATTTCTATAAAACGCTAGACGCACAAGCTGAATACACGGAGACGATTATCACCAAAAAAAATAACCCACAGTAACATCCACAAGCTTGTGTGAGATGACGACCACAGTGTGCGTAATAAGATATATATAAACTGACACAGACCACTAGACAGTAGATGCGACGAAAGATCACAATAATACCATATATCAGAAGAACAAAATGTCATATGTAAATATAACGAAAAGCAGAGAAAAAAATATAACATCAAAATATACACAAATCTGACGTCAGACAACCCGGCTCTAGATATTGGTTAGGACCCCAATGCCAATGCACTGACACGCTAACTTTTTAGCGTTTTCCTTACAAAAATATCTTAAGCACCAGAAATCCCCACGTTTTTCAAGGCCTATGCTGATTTAGATAGAGATCGCAAAAAGTGCCTATCCAACAACTACATGTAATAACATATCCATATATATATATAAGTACACAAACGATAACGACAGTTAAAACGATGAGAGCAAACAAAATGTCCAGATGGTTGGCCGACAAATATGTGCTTATTAATCCGACGCCAAAAGTTCGTTTTAAATAGTTTCCCACAATCGGCTGGAAATATCTGTGTTAATTTTCCGAAATGTCTACAACGCTAGATTCCAAAGCGACTTGTTGTTTTGTTGAGTGGTTACTTCATTTCGCGTTGTGATCACCAGTTCCAACTGTCGGAAACGTTGACGGTAATAGTAATTATCCAAAATGTTCTTTCGATATGTTGTTACTTTCCCTGGACGTGGTGACAACAAAGCAATAATCCAAACTGTCTTTATACCTTAGTTGCGGAGATGGCGCCTTGCTGTATCATATATGTTATGGATTCACCAAGAGAAAAAAAAATAATGGCAGCAAATGTCCAACGCTTTAGATCTTTATCGTAAGTTCTTTTTAACAACTGTATACAACCATGCTCGCGGAGCTGCCACGTCATCTTTCGTTGTCAAAATGTTTGCTGATTACAAAGTAATGATCACAAAGGGATTCACAAAGACGAACATAAAGTCTGGTTTTCGGTCAAACAACTTGTTTTGTTCATTCGCAATGAGTCATCTTGACCCCAATAGGCCGTGGAAATTTCCTGAGTATATTTTACTCCATCCACCCCCGACTCACAATGTCACCTCAATTTCTCTTTATCCCCTTTAGTGGAAAAATCCTTAGTAAACACTTTCCACACAGCCTCCTCAGCCCCAACACGGCTGCTCTTTTAACTCCGTGGAAAATCACACTTTACACCATTAACCATGCCCCAACTCTGGCTGCGGTGGGGTACTGTTACTACCCCCCGTCTGTCACCCCTCCCGGTGAATCAGCAAATGTCAATTCTGTGTCTTCTACACATCCATGTAACTCTCCCCTTCCCGAGAGTTCACTGTCCTCAGTACTTTACCTGCACTGTCTATTAGCGCCCCGCCTCGTCTTTTTAACGGCGTCTACAAATCTTGACCAGTCGACCTGCGACCAACAGTGCGTTGCCTCGCCACACACACCTGTCAATATCTTTGATTTTCAATCCTGTCTTTATCACCGACAGCGATACTGTCTCAACAGTGCTGCCCCGCTCTTGTCGCAAACACTTTTTTGTCCACGCGACTTTTCAGCTGTGCTGTCAGCTGGCGCCTCCTGTCAACCCGACAATTTTATCTGTGGGCTGTTTGTGACTAGTGACTAACCCGTCACCCCACACTCTCCGTTGATCTGTGCCGTGTCTTCTTCACGCGCGCTGTTTTTGATGTGCCGTGGTGTCCTTTCGTGAACTGTCTGCTAGCTGCAGCAATACTGCCTGGTATCAAATTTACCTGGTTTCTCGTGAGCTATGTATTACTTCTCGGACACTTTTGGCATTGACCGTCTACTGAAAATGGTGTTTATTCCTTGTGCCATAATTGTCGTTGTAATTGGCATCCGACTAATGTCTCTGATCTTAGTATTCTCTTTAATCGACGAGTTCACAGGTAAACAGGAATGACAACAATGTCTATATTGTTCTTGAGTGGACGTAGCCTCCCAGATAATATCACGGTGTTCTCGATGATAAGTGCGTGATATGGTCGTTGTCTAGGTAACGATGCTCCTGGTGTGTCAATTGAGCTATCTAACTGTCTTACAATATAACTCACCCCCGCAGTGCACATTCACCAGTCATTAAACAAGATTGAGTTGGCGCACATAATCATTTATTGCAGAAAGAACACGGACAAACGGAACACAACTCTATATCCAGAAACAATATAATCCATAGAATATAAATATCCTCCTCACAACTTAACCAGCACACATCACTGTCTTCTCATGGCCTGCTTAATCTCAAACTTCTAAGACAGTTATCCAGCTCCTATCCACAGCTGGACCTCACACAATACGACCCACACACTGGGTCTAGCCTCCACTAACTATCCAACCCACTCTGGGTTCAGGCCTCCATTAACTATCCAACCCCCACTGGGTTTTAGGCCTGCATTCACAACTGGGAGAACAACACAACAAAAGATCTGACCGCAGTCAGTCTAAGCTCCCACTTCTTCGACCACCGATCTGCTCGGCGCCAAAACATCAACTGTCCTGAAGTCCCCTGACTTCACACAAAAATACACTGCTCTCCCCCCATCCACCCTGGGGGGTCTGCACTCACCCTTACCATTATTACTCAGGGCTAGTTGTTTTTCTCGTAGTCTCGCTACAAAGGTCACTCACCTCAATGTCAATGACCCAGGCTTATGTCAATAACATAACATGAAATACGCTTGGAATCTCATAACCTGATCTGAAAGAAAGATCAGATTAGCAAAGGATTGCTTCTCGTTGCGAAAAGTGATTCTTAAACCCAATCAATCAATCAGTGAATCAGTCAATCGGTCAATCGAATGTAACTTCCTAATCAACTTTTGTCGCCAGATTACAACCCCATTTCCATTTTATATAAACGGTGTTTCCATAGCCGATGTTGTCAGTTGATGAAAATAAATGGCCATCTAATACATATAACAGGAAACAGATATAATCGATAGATAGAGCATATCTGCAGGGGGGAGGTAATGCATTTGCTCACGTTCTGAGCAGTCAATAACCGTGTCTCCAATATGGATTCCGTAGATATCAAGGAATGGGTTGTAATTTGTTTTCTTCTTCTTCTTCTTCTTCTTCTTCTTCTTCTTCTTCTTCTTCTTCTTCTTCTTCTTCTTCTTCTTCTTCTTCTTCTTCTTCTTCTTCTTCTTCTTCTCCTTTCTTCTTCTTCTTCTTCTTCTTCTTCTTCTTCTTCTTCTTCTTCTTCTTCTTCTTCTTCTTCTTCTTCTTCTTCTTCTTCTTCTTCTTCTTCTTCTGTTGCTTCTTCTTCCTCATCTGCGGCTGCTCTATTTCTTCTTCTTCTTCTTCTTCTTCTTCTTCTTCTTCTTCTTCTTCTTCTTCTTCTTCTTCTTCTTCTTCTTCTTCTTCTTCTTCTTCTCCACCCCCTCCTTCTTCTCCTATTTGCCCATGCATCACCCAATGGGCCAAAGTCCTACAACCAACACATGCTAAGCCCTCCTTAAATCTATTCGTAACTGGTTCGTGTTTTCACTTAAACTGCTCATCATCATATACCCATAGCTCGACGCGTGTAACAGGGTCTTGTATTTGTTTGTACATACTTCAAGTGGCGCAGTGAAAGCTAAACATCAGGAGTGCTGATGGAAGAATGGAAGCATGTATGGCTGGTTAGTTGAGTGGGTTAATAGATGGGTGTACTGGTGGAATGATTGATATATATACTGGTAAATTGATGGAAAGGTGTGTTGGTGGATTCATAGATAGATATGCTTGTGGGTTTACATACTGATGGATGGATGGATGGATTGGTGGATGACTGTATCGATACATGTGATGCACGAATGTATGATAGGAGTAATGATCAGATGGATGGAATATTAGATAGATTAATGGTCAATGTGTGAGTGATACGATTTGTGGATATATAGATTGATCGATTGGGCGGATGCGTCAGTGAGGGTAGGGGTGAATTTAAAAGGTCGTTTTTTTACAGGACGTTGCAATCAATTCCAACATGTATTGACTGTTTGTGATTTTACTAGACAATTTGTACGTTCACCAGTTTGTCATTGCTTTTTGCACGGTTGGCGCTCATACCGTCGAAGTAGAACGCAAAGTGATTTAGAACCCTCGACCTGGTATGTCGGGGAATTGTGAAACTGCGGTCACTAATCTCTAAACCACATATGCCGACTAGGGATAGAGGGATGTATGGGTGGATAGATTGGATTGGATGGATGTGTAGGTGCGTGGGTGGGTGGATGGATAGATGGATGGATGAGTGGATGGATTGACGAGTCGGTGGGTGTATGGATGAATGGATGGGTGAATGTGTGGTGGGATGGATGGATGGATGGATGGATGGATGGATGGATGAGGGAGGGAGGGATTGAATGAGTGAGTGCGTGCATGAGTGAGTGAGTGAGTGTGAGTGAGTGTGTGAGTGAGTGAGTGAGTGAGTGAGTGAGTGAGGCAGTGAGTGAGTGAGTGAGTGAGTGAGGTAGTGAGTGAGGTAGTGAGTGAGTGAGTGAGTGAGTGGGTGAGTGGGTGGGTGGGTGGGTGGGTGAGTGGATGAGTGAGTGAGTGAGTGAGTGAGTGAGTGGGTGGGTGGGTGGGTGGGTGGGTGGGTGAGTGAGTGAGTGAGTGAGTGAGTGAGTGAGTGAGTGAGTGAGTGAGTGAAATGGTAAACCATCTCACATCTGATGATTTAGAAAAGGGATTATCCCAGCCAAAATATTTTTACCACACGTGTGTATTCTATAAAAATGATAATGTATGTATATAAAACAGCACCCGAAACTCTCACGTCATTACATCTTGAGAAGGCATGCGGTGATAACCATCTTCAGACACACCGTAGCTTGGAGTGATCTCCCTGTCTCAGAAAATCAAGAACAGAATCAAACAAATGGATCTATGCTGGAGCGGCAGAAGGTTGCAACTGGCGATACCGTACGCATTCGATAATATCGCGGGATTTCAGTTGTGAAGCTTTGGCCCAGTGTGTGCTGGCCTTAATTGATCTGTAGATCTTCAACAAAGAGGATGAGATGAAAGGGTTTAGTTCTGCCCCCGGTCAGGTATAGAAAGGCATGAACACAGATGCAGATGTATATTCGTAGAGATAAATATTTGTGTTCTTGGGGGATTGTGGTTTTGAGACCATTTGTATTTGTATGTGTCCTTACTGACCGCATGCAACGTGGATGTCTATCTAGTCTTAATTAGTTGTATGTCCTTTACAGGACGTGGCAGTCAATCCTAGCATGCTTGGGCTGTTTGTGATTCCTGGGCAAGTTTACGTTCAGTAATTTACCATTGTTTTCTGAATGACCGGCACCCATACCATATCCAACGCACGGCGGTCTGCTGCCACATCGCCTGCACCTGTGTTTCGACCGCGGTATGCGGGATTACGAATTGCGTCCGTAATCCTTGTGCACTCTTATGTCTTCTTTAAATTGGCCCCTGACCTGCAAACCTTCTTTACATTCCCTCCTGTCTTGCAGTAAGGTTCATAAATCTTGCATACACCGTCTGTAAAGTACCTCAAGTCTTTCAGGTGGTCTGTAAAGTACCCCATATCTTGCAAATTCTATGTGAGTGTGATATTATGCCTTGCAACAACAATAAATGAAAGAGGAATGGAATTAACTAACAGCCTTTATTTTGAAAGGATTTAATGACTGAGCACGTAGTCCCGTATTACATTCTGCCCTTTCTACCAAATCCCTCGCACACATTAATTATATATTTACTATCCTGAATGTTAAATTTATTTGGCAGCAAATGTCACAGTTGGATTACATTTGATACATTGCAACAGGAACACTCATATTCGTTAAAACATGAAAGAGATTAGGTAGAAGATGAAGGAATAGATATAGAGATGAAAGAACAAGAAGCTGATTAACCTCTTGTCTGGTTGTTTTCACAGATGTCAAAACACGCAGAAGACAGATCTGGAATACGTCAGAAGATGAGACCTCCCCATTGCCTCCCCCAGCTTTCCGGGAAACTCCCGATCGTGTGACCGTCAAGCAGGGACATATGGCAAAACTCGAGTGCTCCGTCGAGAATTTGGGCACCAAAAAGGTGAGTGCCTCGATGACATAGTTACTCGGTTGAAGGGTTTATTACCGCTAGGCTTGTTGTTGTTATTGTGGTTGTTGTTGTCTAGCATCATCGATTCGAGTTGTTCACTCTCATACGTGACTTATTATGTCTTACTATGACTTTGTTTAACTGCGGTAGACAAGCAACACAAACGACATAACTATCAAATAACACACATCCTAAAACATCCAGATATCAGCTTGTAAATGCAAAAGAAGCTCACTGGCACTTTATTCGTCTCAACGACGTGTACCAATGCCAGACATGAATAGTTCTAGAAACACACAGACGTAAAATCACATTATGGGAGATGAGATGCATAAGAACTGCAGCTAGCACAATAAGAAGAGATAGAGAGACAAATTGGATATATATATATATATATATATATATATATATATATATATATATATATATATATATATATATATATATATATATATATATATATATATATATATATATGCAACGTTATACCAGTCGTCCCGGTGCTTATCCCTTGTCCGTGAAGGCTATAGGTCGCATCCACTCCTGCAGGGTGGTCAACAATCTGTCAACTATTCTCTTTTCTTATGAAACAAAAATTTATAGTTACATGGGGGTACCGAGGCTTAGGGTCAGTGAACGCATTTTACAGTTCTCCGACACACTGAGTCGAGGGTTTGAAATCAACTTCAGAAGATTTGAAAGCAGACTCCCTTGTGTTGAATGTAATTGTTTGGGTATCGATCATTCAGAAAGCAATTGCAAAATGCTGAACGTAAACCAATGCCTTGTAATCAACAAAAACAATTAGTTGCCAATCCTTTACAGGAGGTCGCAGTCAACCCCGGCATTTTTGGCTGTTTATGATTTATTGGCAAGTTTACTTCCAGTAGCTTGCCATTGCTTTCTGAAAGTAAGTAACAAGCAGCCAAATAATGATCGGGTTGATTGCGACCTCCTGCAAAAGACATGCGGCGAAGCTTCAACAGTTCTCACGGTCTGCGTAACCAGTAAACCACTAAACCACTAAATAACCCACTCAGGCTTAGAATATGTGAAGGCGTAACAAGAGCAAAAATTGTCATGGAAAAGTAGCATTTTGAGAAAACATAACAAGGGCAAGAATTGCCATGGAAACGTAGACTTTTGAGAAAACGTAACAATTGCTATGGGAAAGTAGGATTTTGAGAAAACGTAACAAGGGCAAGAATTGCTATGGAAAAGTTGAATTCTGAGAAAACATAACAAGGGCAAGAATTGCCATGGAAAAGTATAATTTTGAGAAAACGTAACAAGAGCAAGAATTGCTATGGGAAAGGTAGCATTTTGAGAAGACGTAACAAGACAAGAATTGCTGGGGGAAAGGTAGCATTTTGAGAAGACGTAACAAGGGCAAGAATTGCTATGGGAAAGGTAACATTTTGAGAAGACGTAACAAGATCAAGAATTGCCATGGAAAAGTAGCATTATGAGAAGACTTAATTAGTGCAAGAATTGCCATTGGAAAGGTAGCATTTTGAGAAGACGTAACAAGACAAGAATTGCTATGGGAAAGGTAGCATTTTGAGAAGACGTAACAAGAGCAAGAATTGCCGCGGGAAAGGTAGCATTTTTAGAAGACGTAACAAGACAAGAATTGCTATGGGAAAAGTAGCATTTTGAAAAGACGTAACAAGGCAAGAATTGCTATGGGAAAGGTAGCATTTTGAGAAGACGTAACAAGACAAGAATTGGTATGGGGAAGGTAGCATTTTGAGAAGACGTAACAAGGGCACGAATTGCTATGTGAAAGGTAGCATTTTGAGATGACGTAACAAGACAAGAATTGCTATGGGATAGGTAGCGTTTTGAGAAGACGTAACAAGGGCACAAATTGCCATGGGAAATGTAACATTATGAGACGGAGATTTAAACAACAATAGACCTGGACTCCCGTGTCGTCCCATGCTAAAATGGGCATCATCAAAATGTTTCGAGAAGTTAGGTCAGCCGGCCTGATATTGACCATGTCACTGATCGAATGTCGATCATTCTATAACGTTATGGGGATAACGCCATAAATCCAATATGGCTAAACGGGTGTAAACGGGTCTGTTATTTTACCACACCCATAATGCGCTTCCAGATAACCTACCACAGACCCATAACAGGAAACTCCTTGAGGGTAAATTATGAATGAACCCTTGTTGTCATGACCCCTGATAGCTGGTTGTTTTCCACCTTGCAAGAGGTCACTTTTGTAGGCCTGAGAGCAAAGGGGAATGGATGGTCGATCGTTTTCTCACTTTGTCAAGCGACGAGCACATAACATTACCAGCTCAGTTTGCTATCAACTTCGCTAGCTTGCCCGCCCGAGAACAAGAGTGTTGAAGTTATATATAGTACCCAGACTGTTGAATGCATGTGAAACATGGACAATCAATAGATAAACTGGCAAACATCTAACGGCAGAGGAAATTGGTTTCTGAGACAATTGGAAACCGATTTAGTAGGATTTTCTTTCTGTGGATATTTGGACCTGTCATCAGAAGCATTTTGATGGACAATAGGATCATTTTGTCAATTTAGTAGAGCGTATCTTTTTCTTTTTTTTATTGGGGGGGGGGGGGGGGGGGGGGGGGCGTTATAAGAAGAGATAAACTAGATAACTTAGTGACAACGACAACTGGCAATATTTAGGGGACAAGTACAAAGCGAAGGCAGAGAAGTAAATTCCTGGATGGCTTGGCCACATGGCATGGTCGAGACAAGAACATAGAGTTGATTCTGGAACAACTGATCGTGTGAGATGGCGAAACATGATAGCTGACGCATGTCGGCATGGCTCATGATGACCGTGACATTACATATACATCATGTTCATGTGATTTGAGTGCGCGGTGAAGAGTGCCGGAATTCTGGCTGATCACTTCATTTCTAGAGGCCACCAACTCAGAGATCCCTTGCTAGTTTAGGTCAATGGTTTCCATTTATCCTCGGTGTTCGGCGTATGTAAGTTCCTAAACTTAGCTCTCAGCTCGCTGAAGCACGAGAATGTGCTTCTGGGTATCCCTGTATACACATCTTCTGGAAGAATCTCAAAACTGAGAGGGAAGACCAGGAGAACATTTAATCAGATAGCGGTGGGGACGATTAGTAGTATGACTCTTCGCTGGCTGTTGAACGAGGGGACTGAGCACGTATGGGAATGTCCTGAGTGCAGTGATGTCGGTTCTTGACTCAACTCAGCTCAACTCAACATCTTAACGGCTTTAGCTTCCCCCTGCCTATGACTGGCGCCATCACACCATTTACATTGATTAGAAAAGTTAGACATAGTCAAGATTCTCGGGCACATTTTGAGGATAAATAATATCCAAACCTTAGTGACAATAAGAAAATTTGATGGATAAAGAGCAAAGAAAATAAAGAGATAAATACTTGGGTGGCTTAACCACATGTCATAATAGAGACAAGAATACAGATCTGATCTTAGATTATCGTGATCGTGTGAGCTGGCAAACCATGATCGCCCACACTTCTCGGCCTGATACATAATAGTCATGAATTGATAGAAAACTGTTTTTCTAATTCATCGCTTATTCCCCAATGATAGAATCTTATACGCCAATAGAATTTTAGTTATGCACAGTCACCACACTGGTTAAACGTTAATAGTTGACGGTTGTAAAAATATCTGGGGAAATGGGCTGTGAACAGGCATCTCTTTAACCTCGTTGGTAAATCTGGCTTGAGTTGATAGAAAGCTGTTTGACAACGAATGCCATGTTAATGGACATTTTCCCCCCAAGCTGTTGGATAAAAGGTTAAAGGTTATGTTTGTTCCCGTACCAACGGCCCTCTTGGTAATGGTCGCAATGGCGTGTTATTCCCTTCAACGCCTGATTGTTGTATTCTGAGAAAACATGGACTGGATTCTAAAATGATAGTTGCCTGACATCAAAGCGTGCACTTATCATTCGCACGATCGAAATCCACATAATGGTGGTATAGATGTAGATGTTAATGATAGCGTCCAGGTGTGAAACAGATTGGAATTGCCTGTTTCCTATTATATATATTCTGTCTGTCTGTCTGTCTGTCTGTCTGCGTGCATCTGTGTGTGTGTGTGTGTGTAGGTAGGTAGGAGGTACGTACGTACGTACGTATGTACGTACGTACGTACGTACGTACGTACGTGAGTACGTACGTGTGCGTGCGTGCGTGCGTAATGTGTGTGTGCGTTATGTGTGTGTGTTTTTATTCCTATATATACGAGAGGGCTTCAAATGAACACCTTAAATGTGTTGTTGTTGTTGTTGTTGTTTGTTTGTTTGTTTGTTTTTGTTTTGTTTTGTTTTGTTTTTTGTGAATATATTCTGATAAAGTAAAGAACAAGTGTATCATGTTTCCAACTAGTCACTACTGTGTTCAATGCATGTCCTCCGGCGCTGATAAAGTGTTTGGATTCCTGTAGAAAAACAACAATCTTCTCGGTCACTTGCTGCAACTCTTCAAAGGACCTAAGACGTTCCTCCCAATGACTCTTTGAGTTGTCCAAACATGTGGAAGAATCACTTGGGGCTAAGCCTGAAGAATACGGAGGATGTGGTATACACTGGAAGTGGACGTTTTAAATGGTTCCAACCGTTGTATGGGCAACCATTGTCATGTTGCAAAAGGACACCTTTACTCAGAAGTCCAAGTCGTCTGGATTTGATTGCGGGTCGAAGATGATTCCCGAGAAGATGTATATTCGTAACATGTTCTTCCTCTTAGCATGTAGTTTCTAAACTAACGCCTCGTTAATCCCAAAAGAGAGTCAGCATAACCTTCCCTGCAGATGGCTGCGTGCGAATCTTCTTTAGTTTCTGAGTGTGGGGATGGCGCCATTCCTTGCTCGATCTCTTCGTTTCCAGCTCGTGGTAGTGAACCCATATTTCAACTCCAGCAACAATTCTTGATAGGGAACATCACCTTCTGCTTCAAAGCACTGCACAAGTTCTTGACAAGCATCAGTGCATCCATTTAAATCCAACTGACAAGCTTGTGGAACGAAACCATTGCGCGGCCATCAGAAGAGAAAGTGTAATCAGGTCACACCTGAGTTAAGAAGGTAGAAGCTAACACGAAATATTGCTTTTTAAAATATCGTTTGCAAAGTCAATCAATCATAATTTTGTTCGTCATCCATAATGAAAAAGACATTGATCATTCGTTTCCTTTAACGACGAAGCCGTGATTTCTGTAGTTGTCACCCAAGAGGCATACAGATCCGACTTTATGAGAAAGACTTCGGCTACATCAGGAATATGATAATATAAAATAAATTAACAGGTTTATTTTGCCCGCTCGCTTGCTCGCTCGCTCTTAAACTTGCTGTGTGATGATGCCAAGGTAGGGGGTTCAACCCCTACATGGGTAATTTGGACCACAATGTTGACTTCTCGTCCTTGATTTGGGGGACCTAAGAAGCCGGAGTTGGTTCGCCTGATGACGAGGGACACTGGTAATATGGAAAGCTAATCTTAACGCAAACATCAGTCCAGTACACTAGAACAGTAGCAAATGGATGTACTACGCTTGAGTTCAAAGCAAGCTAATGCAAAAAACATTTGTATGAAAGATCCTGGAGTCCAAATAAAAATAATATGAATAGGAGATTCGACGAATGTGAAAACAGACACAGATACAGGCGAGCGTTTCAATCGAAGTCTTCATCAATGAACAAGAAAAATAACAATAAAACACATGAAAACGTATTTCGGTATCTCTGGGATAGTTCTATTTACAGAAATTATGCTGAGAAACAACAAGCACAGCACATGTGTATACTTTACAAAAACTTGAGGCCTGGTGAAGAGAAATCACGGAGAGTGGATGAATGAAAATAATGTAATTAAAGGAAATCACGGAGTGGGGAACGTGAATAATCATAATGTATATGAAGGAAATTATAGAGTGGGGAAGCGAATAAAAATACCGTACTTGAAGAATGAGGAAATGAATGCAAATAATGTAATTACATGAAATCAAAGTGGGAAAATTAATAAAAATAATGTAAATGAAGGAAATTACAGCGACGAAAATGAATACAAATAATGTAAGTAAAGGAAATCACAATGGGGAAAATGAATAAAATAAACTAAGAAAAGTTCAAATAAATACATTGTAAAGTAGTAATTACCAGTTTTCTTAGTAATGAGTATATTATCCATATGTATGTTCTCACTGTGGTTTCTGATTACCGCCACTAGGGTATATACGTATAATCGAAACAATGTTTGTCCCGTGGGGAATTGAATAACCAAGACACGAACAATAGCTAGTATGATTTATTGCCTGGCATATTTCGCTGTATCTCGTCAGGTACCTACTGCAGAAATGACACACGTAAAGTAACTAGATAATTACTTCAAGCTGAAATATACAGCATATTCGCACAGTAATTTCAATTGTCTGTAGACAATAAATTGTGCTATCTATTGTTATCTAATACTAAAGAAATAACACTTATCAATAGTTACTAAGAAATCACTTTACAGCACAATCTTCCTACTAACTCTATGTTACCAATGCCAAACCTGGACAATGACAGAAAATGAGAAAAGAAAAATCACAACAACAGAAATGAGATTCCTGAGAAGAATACTACATGTTTCTAGAAGAGATCAGATCAGAAATGAAGAAATCAGGACTAAAGTGCTATAGCAGCGCTAGATTTTATTAGAAAGTAGCAAGTCAAATGGTTTGGCCATGCAACTAGGTTACCAACTAACAGTATACCACAACAAGCAATGATGTACAAACCAGATTGAAACAGTGGAAGAGGCCAACCACGTAAACGATAGACGCAAGGAATAACAGAGTCCATGGAAATATCGATACATGAAGCACTCACCTCGACACCGCAAAGCACAAGAGGAACAAGATGAGATGAGATGAGATCTAATATCTTTACTACCGACTCTAGCGGCGTGAATCCCGAGACCCGATGATGCTATAATGGTTAGGATGTTGAGCTGACAATGGCGTGAACGATGTCGGGCGAGGATTCCATGTAAGCTCTCGTCCGTTCGCTACGGGAGGGACAGATTGGCCACCTATTCCTCTGTGCACTTAAGCCTACACAAACATGGCGGTCATAACACTCCGCGTACCTACCCACAACAGGTTCCTGCTGAGGAATATGTTATTGGCACGACCATGTTTGCCTTCTGTGTGTAATTCTAGCTCTTTCAGCCAAATGTCATGGATGCAGCCCATTTACAAGGCCACCCTCTGGACGTGGAGTAGGAGTCTTGGCTTTAGGTAGCTGGCTTCATTAAATCCGTCAAGATGTTAGTGATCATCATCAGCGTCAGGTAGATGGGACTGGATAGTGTCATTCTAAGTGATTCTACAATATCTTTGATGCCATCAATCTATGTTTTTCTCGGGCGTTTTTTTGATCTCGTATCAGATCTTCTTTGATGTAGTACCAGAGCTAGTAGGTGATAGTGTTCCATTTTAACTGGCTGTATTCATCTCTTGTTATTATCGTCTCGTGTTGTAGTAAGATTAGTAAGAATTTTGAAAATGTCATTACTTCATTCCAACTGTCCGATCTGCCGTGATCGGTTCCCTTCCTCGCAATTAATCAGACAAAATGAGACCTAGGGTCGACGTTTTTCCTATGCACCGAAACATATGCCCGCAATAAAATAACCCAACCAGGACGTCCTTTTTAAAGCGCAAGTATGGCGAACAAATCAACCTTTTGGCCTTCTTTGCGTGGCAAGTTTGTTTCCCCTGGCCAAATCAGTGAACCCAAAGGCTTTGGGCCAAAGCGTGTTAGTGCTGTGGCGAGATCCTCGCCTCACGTACCGGTGATCTTGCTTTCGATCCGCAGCGGGGCGGTTGGGCATTTTAATAATTGACCTGAGCTCTCTGGACTGACACGGCCTAAACTAGGCTACCATGAAATGTCTTGGAAAGCTAAAGGTGGCCGGTGTGATACCCTACCATACCAGCCACTTAGTGCCGTTTGGTCTTTAACTGATTCAGTGCCGAAGGATATTATATCGTCGAATGTGACTTACCATTTGGGCTGAAGGTCGTAATATCGCCGTACGATGGTCATCGTGTTATTTTTTTCGTTTCGCGGTGTCTTTCGCAGTTTTAATGGTCATTGAATGGACATTTACATTGTAATACTTTTTCATTTGATTGTACTTAATGTTTGGTCCAAATCTACATATTTTATAGTTTCTAAATAAGTTAAACATTTCGGTCTAGCTTCATGTGCCCAACGCCCCTTAGTCTTGTAAAAGGGACCTCGCTTTTTTTTAAATGTTAAATCGGATAACAAACTATCAGTCTATACACTGTCATTGCGACTTTTCAAATCGCCTGATCTGATTAAGCCATTTTCCGTGGTTCTAATTTTTTTTTTTTTTTTATGCCACGAATTCTGCTGAAATGATTAATCGATAGATGCATGGCAGACTACGGGTTAATCATCAGCTTGAGATAATCAGGCTAGGTCATTCATTTTATCGTCGGTTGGCAAATAGGGCGTGAAAGGGTCCTACCTCATTAATAGATTTTGTTCATGTCAAAGTACAACCGTGCCTGGAATTACTTCTGCCAAATTGGACACTCAGTTTGAAATGTAGCTCCGCTTTGTCGTTGGCAAATAGACGGTAAAATGTGTTTGGCACCAAGACGGGAATATAGTGGCTAAGTCACTGTTGGATACCATGTGATTGGGTGACTGTTCTGAGGTATTATCCCAGTGAGGAAACGTGGACATATGCGCACCTTTAAAGGTAGAAATAGACACGGGAAAAGCTAAGAATTTAGAAGAAAGACAAAGAGGATAAACCTGAAAATCTGAGGTGGGCTGGTCCGAACTACGCGAATCAATAGCCTCACTGAAGAAAACAAAAACCTTATCATCGTTGGGAACGTTAGACATTCCGTCACTCTTCATCTATCCTAGCATCTTTCAGAAGGTGTTTAGTCCAATTCATGTGTTTCTTGTAGGACCTGGTCATAGCATGTCGTGTCCGAATCTCAATCTAGGCGGAGATTATTTTTTTTTTAAATTTAAATTGACCTAGGTTTCCAAGTTGGCATTGCCTACAATGCGTTTTAGGCACTATCCTAGAAATAAAGGTGACTACATCATGGGAACCGCGTCCTAACTAAATAACTTGAAAACTAACTAACCAACTAACTAACTAAGCACATTAATACCAGACTCGAATACACACTAGTTATACATACACATATAGCCAGATATACGCCAGTTATCCACACATACAAATACAGACACATATACACACGCTAACAATACGTAAAAATACAGACATATATGCATGAGTATACGTGCTAAAACAGATACGTATACACATGATAAACTATACGTACATATATAGACACATGTACGCAATCTAACGACATATACAAATATAGCAACGAATATACCTGCTGCATCGGTCAAAATGACTAAAATGTTGAATTCTCGTCTTTGAATTACAAGTACATCTGAAGTCGTTGTGGGTTCGCTTGATGACGAGGGACGTTGGTAATCGGGACAGCTTGTCCACAAGCAAAATTTAGTCAAGCGTGGACTGAACGTGGACTACAGAGGCGTTCAACGCGAGGAAATGAAATAAAAACATTCACAGAGATACATGCACGCAAGCCAACTACACATATACATAAATACATAAATATAGCAAGAAACACAGGCTAAACATGAATACAAAGACACACTAACCATATGTAGAAATTCAGAACATATACGCAAGTTAACACACAAACGAATATAGCAACACACTCGCACAAATATAGCAACCTGCATACACACGCTAACCAATCGTACAAATACTAATATTAAATTTGTTTTCTCCCGTTTCCTGGCGAGAAAACAGCCTAGCTCACAAACCAGGCGTCAAAAGTCGTCAAACAGAAAGCTGTATGAGAAATCAGCTGAACTCACAAACCAGGCGTCAAAAGTCGACAAATAGAAAGCTGAAAGTTTATGAGAACGGTCGTGCTTCAAGTGGATATCGCTGTAAATCGGATCTTTCAGCTTACATATTACAAATTGATCAATTCTAATACGGAAACGAATCTTTTATATCCTCGGCTCTCGTGTTTCTGCAATTTGATAACCGTTTTATGGACTGCAATTTGATAACTATTTTGTGCTCGCCATTCTTATACCTTTTTATTTTCTCGATTTTCAGACTTTATCCATTTTTATACAAGCTTTTCTAAAAGCTATAATAATGTGTCTGCGCAATAAATAATTTATGCTCGAATTGCAGGTGTTCTCAACATCTTTTACTCGCAACATCACTCCGAGATCAACCTATTTCTGCTTCTCCCATTTCACTTCTACGAGGTGCTGTTAGCTAAAACAATGGTAGTCTCTGATTTAAGTACACAATATACATTCTCTGGAAATGTATTGAAAACAATTGAACTGGAAATAGTGGGAGAACAGGACAATTGGAGGGAACGACAGACAGAGGAAAAGTAGGAGAGCCAATGCTAAACAGTTTGACATTGTGATATGGTTGGAGACAAGATAAAGCCTGGCTACGCTAATCAGATGGACAGTCAGATGGACATAGTCTTTTTTTTAAAGGGGAGGTCCAGGAGAGGCGATGTTAAACAGATAGACATTCTGGCATGGTGGGATTCAGGGGTAAGCCAGGAGAGGCGATGCTAAGCAGATAGACATTCTGGCATGGTGGGATTCAGGGGTAAGCCAGGAGAGGCGATGCTAAGCAGATAGACAATATGACATGGGAGGATTCAGGGGTAAGCCAGGAGAGGCGATGCTAAACAGATAGACAATATGACATGGGAGGATTCAGGGGTAAGCCAGGAGAGGCGATGCTAAACAGATAGACAATATGACATGGGAGGATTCAGGGGTAAGCCAGGAGAGGCGATGCTAAACAGATAGACAATATGACATGGGGGATTCAGGGATAAGACAGGAGAGGCGATGCTAAACAGATAGACATTCTGACATGGGAGGATTCAGCGGAGAGGCGATGCTAAACAGATAGACATTGTGACATGGTGGGATTCAGGGGTAAGCGAGGAGAGGCGATGCTAAACAGATAGACATTCTGACATGGGAGGATTCAGCGGAGAGGCGATGCTAAACGGATATACATTCTGACATGGTGAGATTTAGCGGTAAGCCAGGATAGGCGATGCTAAACAGATAGACATTTGGGCATGGTGGGATTCAGCGGTAAGCCAGGAGAGATGACATGACTTGGCCAAATTGTGGCATTAAGAACTTTTCTTGTCCAAGCGATCAAGAGATCGACCAGAAAACAGAAAAACTATTACAGAATGACATTTGGACATTGTGACATGTGGGATCCAGGAGAAAGCTAGGAGAGGCGTTGCTAAACAGACAGACATTCTAACTTCGTCGCATGCAGAGGTAAACCAGGAAAGGCGATGTTAAACAGACAGACATTCTGACTTCGTGTGATTCAGGGGTAAGACAGGAGAGACTATGCTAAACATATGGACATTGTGCTGTGGTGGAATTCAGGAGAAAGCCTTTACAGGCGATGTTAATGTCAGCCCTTCTTCACCAGGAATGATATCGTTAAGTGGACAGAATGCGCTGGACTGAATGCACAAAAAAATACTGAATACAAGGCGGCAGTGTTAGCGAAGTTGACAGCGAAATGCGCTGATAACGTTACTTACACGGTCTGACGCGGGTTCAATGCCTGGGCTCGTCGCTTGTCAAAGTGAACAAACACACTTTTTTTTTCCAAAGTGTTAAGAAATGGGCACGCAGGCCTGTTTGACATTCTGCCCTTGTTCTCGCTTTCCTCTCATACGTTATTTAATTCAACATCACATATGAAGCTTATCTTAGACAACAAAAGAACAATATCCATTAACACGCATGAAAAATAATCAATAATACATGACTCACTAAAGCAATTAAGGTGTGCCGGTCTCCCTGGCGTATCGGTTAAGGACGTTGTTCGTAATCCCGTATACTCTTGTATGAAACACAGCTGCGCGAGATTCGGCAGCGGATCGCGTCGCGTTGGTTACTTATGGAGGTATGTGAGCCGGTCATTCAGAAAGCAGTGACAAACTACTGAACGTAAAACTTGCCAAGACATCAACAGCAGCTGAAAAATGCTGGTGTTGACTTCAATGTCCTGTAAAGGATATGCGAAAAAAAGGAAAATGAACGTACTATGCATATGGGAATGTTTATTAGCTAGTTGTCGTTTGAGATAATTGTCCATTGGTTTTGTTTTTGTTTTTAGAGCCTGGGGAGGGGGGGTGGGGGGGGGGCATGTAGTCTCTACTAAGAGAGTGTTCAAACAGGTTGCAACTACATGTATAGTTGCTTGCTTGCTTGCTTGCGTTCGCTGGCTGTGAAGTCCTGTATGTCGGATGGAGACATCATGTTGTCCAACATCAGTGTGGTGTCATACCGGACTGAGGTTTGCGTGAGTGCCCATTGTCCCATGTCTGGCTTATTGGTGTGCAGACTGATAGTTCCTCGCTGTGCAGGCAGAAACTCTCCGACTTCGGAAGAATCAGTGATCCTACAACGCTAGCCAGGACCCCGGAGGGACCTGTTACCCAGGACGCACGACTAGGAAGTGTTAGTAGGTCTTGGCCAGTATAGAACCTGTCTCTGGTGCCTTTGAAACACCTCTGCGTCCCTACATGTATAGTGATTAGTGATGTCTTTGATTTCTTGCTTGTGGAAGATTGTTCCACAACTGAGCGGCCGAGTACGCTAAGCTTGTTTTGTATAAGTCTATCCTAGGTGTAGGGAGATGAAGTATGTATAGTCGTTCGCTATGACGTACGTATGTGAGGGAAAGATTGGCCACCTAATCTTCGTTGATGTCAGAGCGACAAATTGTTATGGCGATATTTATAGCACATACCCATAGCAGAAAACTGCTTTACGATAACGTTTTAACATATCATTATCTCTGTTGTAAGGCAGTGAAATATGAAATGTCAAGGAACACATCAGGGTGAGCTTGGAGGCAACGGAGATGTGTTTTCTGAGACATGTTACGGGTAACTTGAACAGCCAAAGAACACATATCAATAGCTTTAAAGTGGCTAATAAAAGTAGAATATGTTACACAACTATAATGAAGAGGCCGTCTCCCTGGCCTAGAGTTAAACGACTTTCTCCGTAATCCCGTTTATCCACGTAGGGAAACGCAGCGCGCGAGAAATGGAAGCGGTTCTCACCGCGTTCTGAGCGTAATCTTGCCAAGAAATCAACGACAGTGGTAAAATGCTGGTGTTGACAGCAATGTCTTGTAAAAGGATATGCGGGAAAAAAAATAATAAAGAGACAAACTGTGTTCTTGATCATATAATGAGAAGAGGGGTACAGGAGATATCGTGACTGCTGGGAAGCTCCGCCACAGAAGAGACTGAGACAAACCATGACACCATATACTTGTGGTCTACGACGATGTCATTGAGAGATATCATCAACAGAATTGATCCAGACAACCAAGGAACGAGATCTGGGGAGGCATATCATCAACGGAATTGATCAAGGCAACCAAGGACTGTAATCTGTGGAGGGATATCAGCAACAGAATTAACCCAGGCAAGCAAGGACAGAGAGCTGTGGAGAGATTAAATGCCATGCCACTTTCCAAAACACACTGTGATTACGACGACGACGACGACGACGGTGGTGGTGGTGGTGGTGGTGATGATGATGATGATGATTGATGATTGATGATGATGATGATGATGATGATGATGATGATGATGATGATGATGATGATGATGATGATGATGATGATGATGATGATGATGATGATGATGATGATGATGATGATGATGATGATGATGATAGAAAAAAATGTGTGAACATAATGTCATAAATAAGTGAATATAGAACATATTTCAGAGCACAGCAATAGAGATGGCTGAGGAGTGTTGGGCACATTGTGTAATGAAGAACTATTACAGAATGACATGGAAGAACTATTCTTTACAAGAGATAGATCATGAAACAAAAGAACTATTACAGAATGGCAAGGGAGACCTATCCATGACAAGCGTTCAAGAGATCGATCATGAAACAAAAGAACTATTATCGAATGACATGGAAGAACCGTTCTTCACAAGCGATCAAGAGATAGATTATGCAACAGAAGAACTATTACAGAATGGCACGGAAGAACTATTCTAGACAAGTGATCGAGGGGTCGATCAGAAAACACATATGCTGCCTAGGCAAAGACCTGTCCTTGGAGACATAAGTAGTGCTGAAGTAAACATACAAAACATATATAATTAGTGCTGAAGTAAACATAACAAACATATACAATTGTACGATGAAGAGGGTCCACTCGGTGAACTGACCCAGCTTTGAACCAGCTAGAGGCGGGGTGTACCTTTAAGCCACTCCGCCTCACTAGATAACTTGAGAACCAGCCCATGAGTTGACTAATCTAATGATGAGAACGTGTATTATTTATGAAAGGTATCATTTCAAAATAAAACGTCTCTAATAGAAATGTATAATTTAATCATCATCGTGTGCCAATACGTCTAGTCGTTAATGTTCTCTCTCACGATTTAAAGTCTTGATCTGTATCTTTACCACTGTTTATTTATCCCATCTTCCCAAATCATGAAGGCATTCATCTCTTTGTTTTCCGTTTGCCTTTTTTTAATTCTAGCTTATTAGTTGTCATAAAGTTTCCAAGTCTATTTCTCCTCATATTCAAGACTCCTTACATTCCTCAAAGCTCATGGGAGCATGTGGTGCTAGACCCATAAATGTATAGACCAATATGCGCAAATTGGTTGATGTGATCAGTATCACACCGGTCGCTTTTACATCTCAAGACATTTCCTGGTACACCTTAGTCAGTTTAAACAACCCAGCTGCCACGGGTACCCTCGACATGGGAATTCTTCGTTGGCTACTGAAGAAACTGGTACCCTCGGCATGGGAACTCTTCGTTGGCTATTGAAGAAACTGGTACCCTCGGCATGGGAATTCTTCGTTGGCTACTGAAGAAACTGGTACTCTAGGCATGGGAACTCTTCGTTGGCTACTGAAGAAACGGGTACTCTCGGCATGGGAACAAGAAACCCGCCTTATAATGTTGAGTCTTGATTTAATATTATAGGCACCCGCAATATAATGTTGAGTCTTGGTTTCATATTTTAGAAACCCGCCATATAATGTTGAGTCTTGATTTCATATTTTAGAAACCCGCCATATAACGCTGACTCTTGATTTCATATTTTAGAAACCCGCAATTTCTCCTCCTAATGTCACCTCTTCCCCCCCCCCACCCCCAACCCCCCCCCCCCCCCCCCACCCCCACCCCACCCCCAGACTCTTGAATGTCTACGTCTATTTTCTCTAATCATTTTGCTGTTTTTGACTGCTTCCCGAAGGGCACTCATTTATTTTTCTTTCTGTTGATGATCTTTGTATTTTATTCATGAACCATGTTTCTGCAATTATCAGATGTTTCTTGTCTGCTGATTATCTATATTTCAAGTGTGTACGCATTTTAACATCATGTTCTTATTGCCATAAACATCCATTGTCTTCTTTATAATGCTTTGCATCTTACAAAAAGCTACTTTTCTGTTAGGTCTAATCTCAACAAATCATCTTCCATCCGATGTTTGTTCTGTTATATGGTGTATCGATTCACTTGTTTACGATTTGTATTTATTTATTTATTTTTGTTTTAATTTATTTTTAAACTTTGTATAGTCCGCGTTTTTTATTTCTTTGTTTTTAATTTTATTGTATTTCATTTGTTTATTTTTCTTTTTAGATGGCCTACACTAAAAATGTATGTTCGCTGTGTACAAAAACATCATCTACTAAGTATTTTCTCAGTCTGGGATTATGAGATAAGCGACACACACTTTTTTTTTCCATTTCTTCTTTCATTGTTTTCATTGTTTTAATCTTTCATTTCTTCTCATTCATTTATTATGCCTAAATGTAGCAACTGTTGTCTCTTCCCCGTGTTAAAATATATTTTCCTATGTTTATTTACCTATGAAGGCTTGTTGTAGCAAAGTCCTTTGTTTTCCGTAATTGTCTTTTGTAGTTAAGCAATAATTCGTCTTATTTTATATTGTCCAATGAATATAAATATTCCATTTTCTTCAAGCAATACTGCAATATCCGCGTTTCGTACTTTGCTGTTGATATGCCTTTGTAATGACGATTGCTCTTATATAATCAACATTCAATGCACTCGAAATTGCCTTACAGTTATTTTCTCCCTATTCTTTAATTTTCCCGAAGTGAAAGGCTCTTTGTCACAAACACAGTCGGTTTCCATTCTTTTCATAGCTGATGATGTCACTATAGTAGACGGTTCTAAACTCAAAGTCGGGAATCGCCTGGGCTGTAAATGAAAACCTTAAATATGTGTGTGTGTGTGTGTGTGTGTGTGTGTGTGTGTCTGTGTGTGTGTGTGTGTGTGTGTGTGTGTGTGTGTGTGTGTGTGGGTGTGTGTGTGTGTGTGTTTTTCTGAAGAAAAAGTAAAGAGCAAATGCATCATTCTCTTGGTCGCATGTGTAGCCACTCTTGGGTCACTACTTGGTGTGCCTGACCCGGTCGTGAACAGTTTGTCACAGACGTCTCGCCGTGTTGAAACTTCCAACTTCGCTCATACACTTGCTGGACTGAGACGCATGCATCACCATACAGGACCTACATTCGCCGATCAATTTCTATACGTTTCACCCCTTCACTGACCACAGCAAGGATAACAGAACGATGCTCCGCTTTGGTGCAGGTCAAAAGTGGGGCGGTCATCTTTAAACTGTCCTAATGACGGCACTGTATTCGTCTGCGTCGTGATGCCACGTGCTGAACACTCTTTACGTCCTTAACTAAAATATTCACAGGTTACAAGACAACGACGTGGTTACTGTAATGCCTATCACACTTTTAAGGTTTACATTTGAAGTACCCTCGTATTATGAGTCTGTGATGTGATAAGGTCAGTCCCTTCCTCACCCTGGCGGACGGTGGTATCAATGCGTCGAACTCTCGCCCGACCTTCGTCATGAGTTGATCAGTTTAACTCCTTATCGATTACACTAATGCGCACGCTGTAGGAGAGTTAACCCCGTTTACATCTCTCAGTAGATTTGAAGATTGAGTACAACACATTACTGGCAACGCTGACCGTATTCCGGTACGAACCTTGGGTCTTGTCCACGTCAGATTGGAAGCACTAGACTCGAGTTTTGCTCTCGTTTGAGATCGTCAGTAGTGCATATCATTGACTGGATCCAGGATCGAACTCCAGATCACTGACGTGTGAGGGGGGACGTGCAAGCATTTGACCACCCGGCTCATGCTCTGTAGATTCTCTTTCCATCTTTACTCTTGGATGAACTTCTAGCCATGTATCTTGCATTTGTTCTGCATATGCCTTCTCTCATGCTTGTTTTGTCATCGATGCACCCCTAAACACCGTGCAAACTTTTAGTATATACGTACCTGTTCTCATTTTGGTTGCATCCATTATTTGTACATGGCTAAACTATTACAAACCAGTGAGAAAGTTCTACAAGAAACACATTACAACCATACACTAATTAAAGAAATTAGACACGTTATGGCAAGAAATAGACTAGAGAACATTGTTACAACTGGTAAGATTAAGATGAATAGAACAAGGGGAAGGCAGAGAGGTAATTATCTACATGGCGTGGCCACATGGCATAATCGAAACAAAAACACAGAGCTGATCCACGACTATGGTGATCGTGTGCGAAGGCAAAACATGACCACATAAGTTTATCAACACGGCACATGATGATGGTGATAAAACTATCGTAACTCTGATTAAATACGTGCTACCTCAAGAGACTCAACAGTTGCCTAAATTTACAAAAAGGAACGAAGAGTGGCTCCAGTAGCTAGCTCTCGACAAGTCTTGATTAACATATGGCTCTTATTCAAGTTCAATATTTTTAGAACTTACTTCTGGCAAATTATTCGTCTGTGGCTTGGGGTAGTAAACACACGCTCAAACGTCCGACACAATGGGTTCGAAGTCAGTTTTTTGACGGTTTGTGAACAGATCGCCTTGCGTTACTTTTCATAATGGTATGAGTGTCGGCTGTTTAGAAACAATGGCAAACTGCGGAACGTAAAATTACCTAGAAAGTCGCGAGCAGTCAATAGATGCAGGTGAGCCGGTTAGCATCTGTGCTGGCGCGGTTCCCTTCCACGACACTAGTGGGGGATAATCCTCTGAAGTGGGAGAATCGGGCGGTGATGTGGTCAGTATAATACCGACCGCCTTTATTTCCTAAGGCATTTGTTGGTACTCATTTTAGGCTGTGTCCGCCTGGAAGCCCAGGTCTTACAAAACTAAATCCCCTCCGTGAAGGAGATTTGAACTCTTGACTACTTGACCCTTAGTCAAATGGGCTAGCCACTGTGGAAGTATGGGGGTCGACTGCGCCGGTCCATATGGCACACTGAGATCCGTTTCATTCTTGCTTATTTATGGCCACCATGTAATATATTCTAGAAAGACGCCTGCCATACAATAACAAAGTGTTTTATAAATTGGAATTCAAATTATGCGTAACATCTAAATACAAGATGGGAAGATAGATTTTTCTAGTCGCGGTTGACTTCCAACGATTCGGGCTCATAAATTACTGCAAATTCGCAGACGGTAAAAACGATCCGAACGAAATACAATTTAGAAAAAAAAAATTTATATGACTAGGAAATGAATAATGAACATTCTGTCTCTGTTTGTCATGTCGCTTATAGTGTTTTCATTCACGATTTCGCGTGTGCGTTCCCTGTGGAACACATGGTTATCGGTGTTGCATTTTTACGATTTAAGAGCGCGAAAATGTCTTTATTTGTGCTAGTCTTTATTTATTTTTCTTTTTTTTTTTAAAGTTAGTCACATGTTCTTTACAAGACGTTGGAATTAACTCTAGCATTTATTGGCTGTTTGCTCACCAAACCCGATACCCTACATTGTGCCAACGACTTCGGGTGGAGGAGCGCAATTGGGAGGATACAAGCCTTACCGTAGTGCGAGGAAACGCAACCTGAAGACTACATGTCATGGCAGTGCAGACCAGGCCCTAAGCCTTGGTTGGCAACTGATCTAGGATCGTAGCTCCAAGGGTGGACATTGATTTGCTGATCCGGCAGCTTCTGCAGCTTTTCTTGTTCTAAGTGTGGTGGTGTTACCTTTCCTATGGAGTAAACTAGGCAGGTCTAGATAGAGAAATCATGCTGCATGGGCAACACACGGTCTCTAACTGCAGCCCAGGTTTTGTGCAATGGGAAGATATAACTCCATTCTACAAACTATCGTCTGTCAAAACTGTAAGGTGCCAGGAAGTCAGTACGGGTAATAAAATAATGCACGTGCTCAACAGAAGCGATATGATGCATTCATTAAAGTTCCTGTAGGCAAACGTGCTCTCCACTGGTTTACCACGTGTACATTTCACATATTTTTGGTGATTATTAGTATGGGTAATAAAATTATAAATATTTCCAGTATTCAACAGGAGCGATTTGATGCACTCATTGCCAGTGTTAAAAGGCTGCCTTTTATTGACCCCTAAAGGACAGAAGGTCACACTTTGGTGGTGATATTTATAGGTGTCTGACTATGTCAGTATTTATAGAGGAATGTTTCTCGCATACATCGTCCATCCATTACTGACTGGTTTATACAATTATGGGGATGGTATCATATCTAGAGGTCAGTGTGGCTGAGAGGTGTACGTGGCTCACTCTAAACTATTTATGATCTGGCGGAGGGATAATTGGTTCATTTCACACACCGGTCAACTAGACTTAAAAGCTCATTTCTCGTTTAGAAAGCAATGGCAAACTACTTTCATCATCATCATGTGCTCTGTCAGCTGGCTTAGACGTCATGCTGATCCTCAAGATCTCCAGTTTTGTTGTTCTAAATCAATCAGCTGATGATATTCCTCCATGTAAACATCTCAGTCCACTCAATATGATTTTTTTCTGGTCTGCCTCTCCATAATACCCATTGATCTTTCCAGTTGGCACGATGTTTCCCAATGGCTCTCTTCACCAAAGAAAGCAGTTTATGCCTTTTTTATTGTTCTATTTTTATTAGCCTCTTTCAAACAATCGTCGTCCAAGGAATTCGCAACAGTCGTCTCATGAACCACATCTCTGTTGCTTCTAAGATCTTTCTGATTTTCTAATGGCAAACTACTGAACGTACAATTGCTTAGAAAATAAGCCCGCACAGGGCTAGCAACATTTTGGTCACAAGAAGTAAAACGTTAGTCAGAAGTAAAGTGAATGAGAAGTAACACGCACTTCCCATGCCTTTACAAATACGCCTGATGCATGGCAAGTGTGCTTTACTTCTGATATACTTATTATTGCTTGTGTCCAGCAAGAGAGTACGTCGTTTGGTACCCATTTTAGGCAGTGTCGCTATGTGCTAGACATAATAAAATCCCTACCTCTTAGAGGATTCGAACATTGTCCACAAAATCGGTAGGCAAGCGTTCTAGCCACTGCTCTACGGCACCATCTATTTCAATGTGGACACATGGACGTCCAATGGCCGGACCAAACTGCACATTGCCATCCGCTTCCGTGGTGCTTATCTATAGCGACCACTAGCTGTTTTCTCGAAGGACGCCTGCTGTGCGATGGTAAAGTGCTTTATAAATTTGAATCTTAATTATTCGTAACCTCTGTATACAAGATTGGAAAATAGATTTTCTAGACTCGGTAAGATAGATTTTTCTAGCCAATGTTGACTTCCAACAATTTGGGCTCATAAATAACAACAAATTAACAGACGGTAAAAACTATCAGAACGGAGTAAAATGTTTAAAAGATGATATGATGGGAAATGAATAATGAACATTCTGTGTCTGTATGTCATGTTGTTGCATTTCCAGTGTGCATTCCCCGTAGAACACATGGTTGCTAATGTTGCGTTTTTTGCGATTCAAGCTCGGAAAATTTTCCCACATGTGCTAATATAATTATGATTTATATTTTTTGTGAAGTGAAGGACCGTCTTACACGCCTCTATAAATCCATGTGTTTATAGACCATCGACACCACTCGCTGAGTGATGTGGTCAGTATCACATTGGTCGCCTTTACTTCCAAATACAATTTGGTACCAATGTTGGCTGGGTTGACCTTGAAGATCAAATTAAACATTGAACACATGATCACCAATCCGGCAGGTGGGCATCTAAACACCGCGCTTAAAGGGCATCATTATTCCCATATCGTAGCTTTTTATTATTGTGGATATTACAATATTGCCCCTCCCCGTGGCGAAGGCTTTACGGACGCTGTTCGTAATCCCGTATACCTGCGTTCGAAATACAGCTGCGCTCGATTTGGCAGCAGACCGCATTGCGCTGGTTTTTTACGAAAAGGTATGGGAGCCGGTCGTTCAGAAATCAATGGCAAACTACTGAACGTAAACTTGCCAAGACATCAGCAACAGCTAAACATGCTGGGGTGACTGCAAACGTCCTATAAAGGATATGCAACCAACTTTTTTATTACAATATTAGACAGTACGCGTTTGCAGCAAGATGTAATTTTATTTATTTAGCGGCAGACTTTTTTTTTCGCATATCCTTAACAGGACATCGCTGTCAACATCAGCATCTTTCAGCTGATTGTTGATTTCTTGGCAAGATTACGCTCAGTAGTTTGCCATTGCTCTCTGGGTGACCGGTTTACACACCCCGTAAGTTACCAACTGAGCAAGAACCGCTACCGATTCTCGCGCACGTTACGTTCCTCACGTGGATATACTGGATTACGGAGAAAGACGTTAACTCCTTCCCAGGGAGACCGGCAGCGGCAAACTACTCTTGTCTTTTGTTTACCGATAACTCTGTTATAAACAAGACTGTCTTGCCTTGACCTTTAACCCACGAAGCGTTCGCACTAGCGTAGTGGATAGTGAATTTCGCAGGTAATGTCATGAGCCTGGTCGGGCATGTTTTCGACGCCTGGGCTGGTCATCTGCGAAAGTCAGGGAACGACTGGTCACCAATCCCTCCCTACATCCAGGACTGGACAATGTGATAATGATATCATAAAAGAGACCTATATCACGAAATTGTTGAGGGACAAATTAAATGAATTAACGCGTTGCCTGACTTTGTTGATGCAGTTTTCGGGTGTTTCAACGGCGAGAGGCACGGCACTAATGCTCGTGGTTTTATCCCATAACGCCCATTCTTTCTCCTCAGTTCTGTCTGCTTGGCACAGAACACGAACTTCGTAACTTCAGCGACCACCCCTCCCCTCCGAAAAAACTGCACACCTAAACTGAATGCAAGGGGCCCGGAATCGATCTCACAACCTTCGAAACTCGAGGTAGTAGGCTAAACCATTTGGCCACGGAGATCCCCCGTTTTTCTCATTGTATCTGCCGACATGTTGACATTCTCGCCGAACACATCAGGGATCTGTCGTCCATCCAGAACTGACTGGTCGATACAAATATAAGGATATTCTCATGTACACAATGTCCTTCAAGGAGTGGAAGAGAGTACTTGTGTTTTACCGTACTGGACATGACAGTACATCAGACAAGAACTAGCTGAGGATCTCTCCAGCAAGAGTTGTTGAGAGTGGTTCAGCAATGGACTTGTTACATCATGATGATAATTACCATGATGGTAATGGCGATGATAATGTTTTCATTCATTCATTCATTCATTCATTCATTCATTCATTCATTCATTCATTCAGTTGCATGTCCTTTACAGAACCTCCTTCCCATAACAACCTTCCGGTGAACTTATCGGTCATAAGCAAGAAGATCCCGCGTCCGAAACACCCATCTGGAGATCATCAGCCACATCCTGCACCCATCTTCTCTTTGGCTTACCCCTTCTCTTTCCGGGTATATACCCCTCTACTATTGTTTTGAATGCTCTACGAGAAATAAGACTTTTGCGAGAACCAAGTGATGACTGTGAATCTACAACCATGGTCAGACTGCAAGAACACCAAGTTAACAGAGGTGTGGCCAAATAAGAACACTACGCAGGAAGCCAAAGAAGATTGATAAACCAACACAGAACTGGTGTCGTTAGCCGCTACACGCTGCGAGATTTGCTGAGTAGGGGATCCGAGCACTTATGAACTGAATGGTTCGATATGCAATGAGGATGATCTGTCGACTAACTAACTAACTAACTAACTATTGTTCTCCCTAAACTTTCGTGACGTTTCAAGTGACTAAAATATTGATGATGTCTTAGTTATAAATCAGCCAGTATTCGATTTATTGAAAACTGTAAAGTTTATAAGGAAATTAGACGTAGACCATCAGTCCTTTTTGGGCATGTTATGAGAAGACATAAACTGGACAACTTGGTGGCAACTGGCAAGATTGGGGGGCTAAGGAACAAGGGGAAGGCAGAGAGGTGAATATCTAGATGGATTGACTACATGGAATAATAGAGACAAAAACACAGATCTGATCCACGACTCTGGTGATAGTGTGAGCTGGCGAAACGTGACTGCTCGTTCTAATCAATATGGCACATTATAATGATGATTCTATTGATTACTATGCACAACATTAATACACTCGTTTTGTCCGTATTCGATGCTCCAGGGCCTAACTATAGCTCAGGGCCGCCGTGTGCACTTCCAGGTAATGACATTTATTTACAGATGCATCTCGCGGCTTTCAAAACAGTGTAGGAACAGCCCAAGAGGTGAACTCACACGCTGCGACAAGGTGGTGGAATCCAACCGTGGTTAGAGTGGCAGTGTGGCCGCAAGATGGTGGAATCCAAGTGTGGTTAGAGTGGCAGTGTGGCCGCAAGATGGTGGAATCCAAGTGTTCTTGGAGTGGTATTGTTGTTCCCGGTACGCACGTGTCGTACACAGGCCAACGTCTCGGTACGTGGCAGGCGTTCAGTACTGTGGACCGTTAACTGTCATTCTTTGAGATATCTGAGTACGGAAGACATGTGTGTGTTTGTGTCCTCGTGTGTGTGTGTGTGTGTGTGTGCGCGCGCGCGCGCGCGCGCTCAGTATTTAAGAAGACAATTCGGCCTTGTTCAACCTTCTTCTTCAGCGTTGATTATAATTGAGATCCATTTGTGTGTGTGTGTGTCTGTGTGTGTATGTGTGAGAGAGAGAAGGGGAGAGAGAGAGAGAGAGAGAGAGAGAGAGAGAGAGAGAGAGAGAGAGAGAGAGAGAGAGAGAGAGAGAGAGAGTTTTGATCTTCTTTCAATGTTTGCTCTCTTTCGAGTTAGTGCTAAACTGTGATGATAAGCTTGACAGAAGAATATATAATGTTTTAGTTTCTTTAAAAACTAATAAAAGTAACATAAACATTATTAGACCACACTTTTAAAATACAACAACATATTTTGTCACAATATTGAAACTTTTTAACTTATAAGTGACAATTTAAACTGTTAAGAGTCTTTTGTCACTGCAGTTCTAGAAGTCTCTGAGAATGGAAGTCATTAAGCACTTCATTTCCAGAAGTCTCTGGGAATGGAAGTTATTAATCATTGCATTTCTTGAAGTCTCTGTAAATGAAAGTCATTAAGCACTTCATTTCTTGAATTCTCTGTGAATTAAGGTCATTAAGCAATGTCTGCTGTTCTTGAGGTTTATGAGAATATGATCCTTATCATTGTCTTCCATTTTTACTGTCAAGTGTCGTTGGAAGGAATATTTGACGTTCCAGCGCCCAATGAGTGGCACTGGATAGTGTCATTCCGTGTGATTTACAATGTTTTTGATGTCCCCGATCCATTCTTTTCTCGGGCTTCCTCTTGCTCTCGTATCAGATCTTCATTGGTGGAGGGCTGGAGCTGGTAACTGATGGTGTTGCATTCTAACGAGATTGGCAAACCATTTGATCTTCATCCTTTCAATATATGTGGCACAAGGTGTTGATCCCACTGTCTGTCCGATAACATCATTTTCTCTCTGTCTCGGATAATTAAGTTGGCTGCTGTTCTCGAGCATCTCATCTCGCACGTGTTGATTTTTCGTGTGATTTGGATAATGTCCAAGATTGACATTGATAGCATAGGATTAGTGTGAATATGTTATTTATTATATGTCGTTTTGTAGACATCGGTATATTTAGATGTTTCAGTATTGGTGATAGCTGAAATATAAGCGCACATGCTTTTTGAGATCTGATTTCGATTTATCAGTCTATTCTACCAGCTTCTGTGGTAATATTTCCTAGATATTTAAATTCGTTAGCGTGTTGCAGAGATGTACTATTTATTAGTAAATGAAGTGGATCAGGAGATCTGCTAACCTGCATTCTTCAGTTGTTTTTTTTGTTTGTTTTTTTAGTTTTTTCTTTTTTCTTTTCATATTGTATCTGCTGCATGTTTAACTCGGTTTATTAATATAATATTGTAGTTTGCCCTCGTCGCAGTAAAACAGGCACTGATGATCTCCAAATAGAAGCCCATTTATTGCGGGGGAATTGGTTGTGTTGTCTAAAGTAATGAGTTTGAATTTTCTGAATCTGTTATGTCAAAGCTGGCTTGTTTGGATATTCTGTATATGTAGATATATTCCATAGCAGCTGTGAGAGAGCACACATCCCTGTCTCACTCCTGTATTGACTGAACATCTCTAACATGCATTATTGAGTTCTTACTGCACTTTGGTTCGAGTGATACATGGCTATGATGCTTTCTAGTAATTGTCCTTGTGTCAAATAGTGTTCAAGGATAGTCCATAATCTAAATCTATCTACTCTGTCGAAAACGTTTTCCCAATCTACAATCACAGTATTCTACTGGTCACTGTATTCGTGAACGAATGTCATAAATCAATGCAATTCTGAAGTCTCCGAGGACGAATGTCATAAATCACTGCAATTCTGAAGTCTCCGAGAACGAATGTCATAAATCACCAATGTTGATAAAGTTTAGCAGAACGAGGGTAACTTCACTCTGCTGTTTGAAGCCTCTGACAATCGAAGTCGTGTCAATCATGCGGTGTTTGAAGTCTGTGAAAACTCCAGTCATTGGTTACAGTTAATTTCCGAGTCTCAAAGATCTTTGAAGTCTGTGAAAACTCCAGTCATTGGTTACAGTTAATTTCCGAGTCTCAAAGATCTTTGAAGTCTGTGAAAACTCCAGTCATTGGTTACAGTTAATTTCCGAGTCTCAAAGATCTTTGAAGTCTGTGAAAACTCCAGTCATTGGTTACAGTTAATTTCCGAGTCTCAAAGATCTTTGAAGTCTGTGAAAACTCCAGTCATTGGTTACAGTTAATTTCCGAGTCTCAAAGATCTTTGAAGTCTGTGAAAACTCCAGTCATTGGTTACAGTTAATTTCCGAGTCTCAAAGATCTTTAAGTGGAGTTCGACTGTCCTTGGTTGTCATGACGTGGTGTGCAGACAGAGTTTTTCTCAACTTGCACTGGATATTAACTGATGTCCTTTGCTCCAAGGAGGGATAATAGGCCAGAGAAGAAGAAGAAATCAGTCTATTGCTTTACAAAGGTCGCCAACCTGGGCCTAGGGCACCATACCTGTTTACGCAATGGGGGAATTCGTGCCCATCAATTAGTTGTTGGACATGATTAACGAAGGTTAACTAAATTACTGCAGCCCTTTCAATGTCAGAGAACAAGAAATTAATCAACGCAATTCTTGACGTTTCAGAGAGCGTAAGTCATTAATCTTTGTAGTTTTTAGTCTGTGAGAACGAAATAATTAATCACCACAGTTGCTAAAGTTTAGTAGAACGAAATTAATTTCAGACCACTTTTTCATGTTTCTGAGAATCGACGTCTTTCAGTCTTGAGGTGTTGACCATACTTTTTATAGGATCAAGTAAATTTCCTACCGGTTTGTTAGTTTAGTTTAGTTTAGTCGATGGATCAACATCACGGCACACGGGTTTAACCCATAAGTGCTCCGTTCTTTTCCTAACTCAAACCTGAGTTTGGAGACAACTCAGCTCAGTGCACCAACTCCGTAGCACGGCGAGGATCCTTAAATGCATTGGGTAGATTTTTAACTCGAAATTTTGCCCGAGCAGCGCTGTTAGGCTACTCTTTTTCGATTTCCAACTGCCAAGGGATTTGTTTTACGTGAGCAACAATACACATGGGCGTCCGATCTCACTACCCAGAGACCAGGGGAAATTTTGTTACTAGAAGTGCACGTGAAAAAATCCCGGTCCACACCGGGGCTTGAACCCGGGACCTCCAGCACTCGAGGCGGACACCATACCTCGAGACCACGCAGCCTCCCCCCCCCCCCCCCCACCACCCTACCGGTTTGTTAGACCTGTCATAGGTTCCTTACCTACTTAACCCGTTCATATTTGTTACTTCCACACATGTCATAAATATGTTCTGTAATTCACATTATTTCAAGCAGATTGCAAGAAGGAGTTAAACACTGAATGGCGAACACCCGGGAAGGTTAACAAGATCAACAAAAGCGCGAAAAATCGGATGTGTCCACCAGAAAGTACATATATCACAGCTCTCCTGTAAAGAAACACAAAGTGAATACGTCCAAAACAAATATTTCGGTTGAACGAAGAAGAGGAATAAGAATGATGAACTAGCAATTGAGCTATATTAAGGTTTATAACTGTTTAAAGTCGTGAAAATTGACTTCATTGCACCGGGTTTTATCCTGCATGGCTCGGTATATTTGTGCAGAGCGGCCTACCTAAAGCGTCGCACAGAGCACGAACTCCGTGGCTCAGTGAATCAAGAACCCACCACCTTCGGATCGCAAAAGGGTAGTTTAAGCACATCGCCACGGAGTCCACGAAAACATATATAGTCATAGTTACTCTATTTAGATACAGTAACGGACGATTTGGAAGCAGACCGTTTTGCGTCGGTATTCCATGCGTTGGTATGAATGCCGGTCGTTCAGAAAGCAATGAGAAACTACTGAACGTAAACTGTCCGCGATTCACAAAACAGTCCCAAAAACTACGTTTAACTAATTATAGATACCTGACATCTTGGAATCTTGAAATCAGACACATACGCACACACACGCGCGCGCGCGCACACACACACACACACACACACACACACACACACACACACACACACGAACAAGCACGCACACACACACACTTACAGATTTTTTTCTCTCGCCCGCTGACCCGCTTTGATCTCAAGCGTAGTCCATATAGTGCTAATACTTCTAGTAGTACGGACTGATTTTTTGCATGTGGATTAGCTTTCCCTATTATCAGTGTCCCTTGCCATCAGGCGAACCCACTCTGACTTCAGAGGTACTTGTAATTAACGTCCCCGAGTTAAGGACGAGACATAAAAATTTTAGTCCAACTGTCCGGTGTAGGGGTTGACCCAGCTACCTCGGAATCAGCACACCGGATGTTTAAGAACGAGCTCTCTTATCCATTCAGCCATGCTAATCTCCTACACACAGACATAATGATCATTAATCATCGTCATGTAGCGGGTCCTTCACAAAACGACGTCACTCTCATCACGGCACGCCCAACTGTCTGTCCATCTGTGGTCAACTCTCCCGCCTCATCCAACCTCACGTTGTCTGCAGTGTCTATCTCTGGCCAACACTCCCATCTCATGCACCCTCACGTTGTGTCCTGTGTCCATCTCCCACCAACTCTCCCGTCTCATTTACGCACATATTTTCTCCAGTGTCATATGTCTATGTCTGGCCAACTCTCCCGTCTCGTGCATCCTCATATTGTCTCCAGTGTCCTGTATCCATCTCTGGCCACCTCTCCTTCCTCGTGCACCCTCATGTTGTCTGCAATGTTCATCTCTGGTCAACTCTCCTTCCTCGTGCACCCTCAAGTTGTCTCCAGTGTCCTGTGTCCATCTTTGGTCAACTCTCCCGCCTCACGCACCCTAATGTTGTCTGCAGTGTCTTGTGTCCATCTCTGGCCAACTCTCCGAACTCATGCACCTTCACGATGTTTAGAATGGTCTGCGTCCATCTCCCACCTCATGCAACTCTCATGCCCAAGGTGTCTGCAGTGTCCTTTGTCCATCCTTGGGGACCATGCCTTCCCTCAGTTCTTTCCATGACATCAAGTTTCCAAGTCTAATATGGCCAAAGTCTTTCATTTTCCGAGATCTGATACTGTTTGTAAGGGGAAGAGAAGGAGAGACAGAGACAGAGTGGGTTAGAGAGTAAGAGGCAGACATACAGACACAACAAACAGCCAGACAGATAGAACAAACTGACAGACAGACAGACAGACAGATAGATAGATAGATAGATAGATAGATAGATAGATAGATAGATAGATAGATAGATAGATAGATAGATAGATAGATAGATAGATAGATAGATAGATAGATAGATAGATAGATAGATAGATAGATAGATAGATAGATTGATAGATAGATAGATAGATAGATAGATAGATAGATAGATAGATAGATAGATAGATAGATAGATAGATAGATAGATAGATAGATAGATAGATAGATAGATAGATAGAACAAATAAACAGACATGCATAGCAGACAGACAGACAAAACACAAAAACAGACAGTCAGAAGAAAAGGAGAGAGAAAGAGAGAGAAGGAGAGACAGAGTGAGTTAGAGAGTAAGAGACAGAAAGACAGACAAAACAGACAGACAGGCAGAACAGAGAGAACAGACAAGACTAATGCAGAAGCTGAAAAGACGTGTCCACATACTGAGAACATACAGTAAATACAAGCTTTTGTTTTGCTGTGTACAGTTAACAGTTCAATGGGTGTAATCTTTGAGGATCGACTAAAATGATACCACAAACTGTTTGTGTTTTATGACTGTCGGGAAGATGAAAGCTTCAACTAATATTCTAATGGATGTGTTAAACAATCGCAATTCTTTTTCCCGTAGATTGACATTCAGCGCTCAATTGAACTGATTGTTTCTTTTGTTAAGCATGTGGTCTTCTTAAGGTTTTCTGTGCCTTTTATTATTATTATTATTATTATTATTATTATTATTATTATTATTATTATTATTATTATTATTATTATTATATGCAGAAAATGGAACAAGAAATGGAACAAAATGTGTGACACAACGGACATTTTTAATCAGCTAATAATTTGTAGAAATCCTCTTCTTGTCTTCCTAATTACATTTTTTATTTTGTTCGCATATTATTTACAGGACATCGCTGTCAACATCATTATCTTTCAGTTGATTGTTGATTTATTTTCAAGATTACGCTCAGTAGTTTGCGATTGCTTTCTGAGCGACCGGCTCACATACCCCTAAGTTACCGACGCGGAGAGAACCGCTACCGATTCTCGCGCAACGTCATGTTACTCACGAGAATATACGGGTTTACGGAGAAAGTCGTGTAACCTCTAGACCAGAGAGACCGGCCCTAGGTATATACCCCTTCATTATTGTTCTCTCCAAACTTTCATGACGTTTCAAATGACCAAAATATATCAATTTTCTTTGTTTTATAGTCTTTAATAGCCAACCGTCTTCAATATTCAGCTCTTGAATTATGGATGCATTTATTCTTTTCTTTACCCAAGATACTCTTAGAACTCGTCTATAACATTTATATTCAAAGGCATTTATGCGCTGTTCAGCTTGTTTAATAAGTGTTTAGGTCTCACAGGCATATGTTGCAATGGGAAAGATGCATGCTCTTAAAAATCTGATTATTTATAGTTCTATTTGTCCCACTCCATAATTTATTCAGTTGTTTTAGTCTTTCAGGAGCAATTGACAGTCGTCGCTTAATTTCTTTCATTGTGTCACTATTGTTGGTAATCAATGACCCAAGATACTAAATATTGTCCACCACATACGGATTATAAGAGCATCCTCTCTTTCAATAGACACGGTGAAAATCAAAATATTGTTCAGAATTAACACAAAACAAATGGTGACCACGGACAAAACTTACTCTCATCCACAGATGACGATACTGAATTATGTCACAAACTGTGTATATCTCACACAGTGCTGACGGATTATAAGAGCATCCTCTCTTTCAACAGACACAGTGAAAATCAAATTATTATTCAGATTTAACAAAAAACAAATAGTGACCACGGACAAAACTTACTCTCATCCACAGATAATCGATTACGATATTGAACTATGTCACAAACTGTGTATATCTCACACAGTGCTGACGGATTATAAGAGCATCCTCTCTTTCAACAGACAGTGAAAATCAAAGTATTGTTCAGAATTAACACAAAACAAATAGTGACCACGGACAAAACCTACTCTCAACCACAGATAAACGATCAAGGAATTGAAAATGTCACAAAGTTCGAATATCTTTATCAGTCAACAACAACTGGGAGTATTTACAAGAATCTAAATGCGGGCTGGCCATAGCAATGTAGGGCTTACACAGTGTGAAGAACCTACCTCGCAACACCTGCAAACACGACCAATTAACATTGTTGAGAACATGCATCAGATGCAACAGGAATTCAGGAAACCGCCACATATGCCACCGAAGAACTAGAACCAGGCATACTGAAAGAAGAAATTATAGTAACCGTCAGATTAGCCCTATTGAATAAATCACCAAGAAAAGACGAAACACCAAATGAACTAATTAAAGCAGCAAGAGAAGTAGGAACAGCATGACTACATAGACATTTTAACATTGATTGGCTAGATAGAACAACAGATACCACGAGATTTGGGAAACTCCATAATAATTCCGATTTGGAAAAACGAAGGCAGTAAAATAGACAGCACACAATACATAGGCATTTCCTCCCTTTTGCATCATACTGGACAAATATTGCACAAACTTCTTGAGAAAAGATTGCGAACTGCAATGGAGCCCCAGCTAAGCGAAACACAACTTTTTTATAATGTTGCATATCCCTTACAGGACGTTGCAGTCAACACCAGCATTTTTCAGCTGCTGTTGATGTACTAGGCAAGTTTTACGTTCAGTAAAATACAAACAGAGGTATTGACTATAACCAAAGAAGAACAATTAACAAAGATTCATCTAAAATAACACCCCCTGAAATAAGTAAAGATCTAGAATTCCTTACGAAGTATATTATTATCAAATTGCAAATTAGAAGACGAGATCGAAAATAGATGCAATAAGGCAAACCAACTCATTAGTCGAATGGCACCAATACTAAAGAACAAACACGTATCAATAGTAACTAAGAAAGCACTTAACAACACACTCTTCCTACCAACTCTATGCTGCCAATGCCAAACCTAGATAATGACGGGGGGGAGGGGGGAGAGGGGGGAATCACAACAACAGAATTGAGATTCCTGAGAAGAATACTCAATATATCAAGAAGAGCGAAAATCAAAAATGAAAAAATCTAAAGTGGGGTTATAGCAGTGTTAGATTTTATTGGAAGGCAGTAAGTCAAATGGTTTGGCCATGTAATTAGGTTACCAAATAACGGTATACCACAACAAGCAATGATGTACAGACCAAATGGAAGCAGAAGAAGAGGCCAGCCACGTAAACAGAGGGAATAGCAGAGTCCATGGGAATCTAAATACTTGAAGCCCGTAAACGGGCACTTTCCCGCTGCTTATACTTCACATCGACACCACAAACTACAAGAGGAACATGATGAGATGAGGTCATGCATCTTTCCAGTGGCAACATATGGATGCAAGTCGTGGACCATTTCACAATCAATCACTAAAGATGTAAATTGGGGTTTTAGAGTTGAAATGTGACAGAAAGGCTCTTAGAATATCTTAGGCCTAGAGGAAGAAGAACGCTGACATTCTACGTGAGATGGAAAACATCTGCCCCACAAACAATATCACAAAGAAAATTAGTTTACTTATGGCGTACTGTTTTTGTTTTCAACATTTCTCATCTTATATATAAATTAGGATCTCCGTCTGTCTGTCTGTCTGTATGTATGTATGTATGTCCTTTATTTGTTCGCGAACGGCCCATCCGATTGAGATGAAATTTTCTACACGCCTTCCTTTCATTCCAGCGCTGCCAACTGTGATATTTTGTTAGTGTGAAATCGCCTGCTTACTCAGTATTATTTCATTTTTCATTTTTCATTATAATTTCATATATCTCAGGGGACCTAACTCTGTAAAAGTTATTTCAAGGGGCATAACTTTTCTGTATAACTTATAGTCATATTGTGGCATCGTTTTCAAAGATTTATAAACTCTTTGTCCGTAGTTATGTACCGGCATATGAGTTATAATAAATAATTATACAATCTGTAAGGCATTTTCAAAGTTTTCATAAAAATAATGCACAATGCATAACATTGTAACTCATCTTTTTATGCTTAAGAAGTTACTGTAGTCATGCAGGTGATTAAAAAGAGTTTTCATTAAAAATAATGGATGGTGTGTGGAAGGACATTCTTTTAAGTTACTTTTTTTGTTGTATGAATTTAATGAGACGCTACCCGCCTGGAGCTGGGCGAAGCCACGCCGGGTCAGATAGATAGACAGACCCACCTTTTCGCTGCAGTTGTCTACTCCTCCTTTTCCTTCTTCTGCTGATGCTGCTGCCGCCGCTCCATTTACCCAAGTTAATTGTTGGGGAAGATGTAAAGATCTTTCAAGTGCTCTTTCTAATGCTTTTTGTAAGTTGGTCTTCGTTTATCTAAGGTTGTTCTAACTGCAACCAATAAATGATTAGACAGACAGGCAGACAGACAGACAGACAGAGAGGGAGGGACGGACGGACAGACAGACAGACAGACAGACAGACAGACAGACAGACAGACAGACAGACAGACAGACAGACAGACAGACAGACAGACAGATAGATAGTCGGTAACGGGAACGAGAACTTATATGACTACTTATATGAATTAAATGAGATGCTCCCCACCAGGGACTGGGCGAAGCCGGGCCGGGTCAGCTAGTTCTTCTATATTGTTCATTTGCGTGCTGACAGTTTTCGAATCTCTCGGTCAACATGTCAACAACTTGACACATTAATCACTGCTACCCAGGTCTGATGACCTAGCATGTCTTTAGTGTATCCCTATTAGCCAGGTCTGCTAACCTAGGATGTCGTTAGTGTATCCCTGGTAACCAGGTTTGCTGATCTAGCAAGTCATTTGTGTATGTCATATTTAATTGTTAAGAAAATGAGGGTTCGATATGAGCTATTGTAGTTCACAATGGGAGAGAAAGATGGCCAAATATTCTCTCGTGCACTGGGACCTACAAAATAATTATGTCTAACATTTCACCTACCCAAGATTCCAGAGGGCATGTGTGATGAGGACTAACAATACAATGGGTTTACAATGGGAACTGCATATTACGCAGAATGTTGATTGGCGTTAACAGGAGCGAGACCGTCACACCTTGACAGAATGTTACACCTGTCCACGGCCGCTTGCAGTGTGAGACGTAGAATAGATAAAATCGGGCAAGGTCAGATAAGATAAGAATAGTTGTAGGGGAATTTAACACTTTACGATAGATTAAGCAAACGTAACCCCATAACAGTGATTGTCTACCTGGCACCTTGCCGTCTTGACAGACGATAGTTTGTTAGTTTGTGCTTCATCAACTACAACAAATGGCGGTAGCGAATGTGATTGATCAGACTAATTCTCGCAGTAAATGTTTATCAAAATTGGATGCATGATCATTTCCACCATCACGCACCATATGACGCCTGCATGCTCATCTGCACTCGTGTTCTCCTTTGTCATTATTGTCTACCACAAACAAAACTGTCCCGTTGCAGGAACCGCTTGGGGCGCAGAAGTGTTTGCAAGGCACCAGGGCCAGGTTCTATACTGGCCAAGACCTATTGACGCGTCCTCGCAGAGCAGTCCTGGGCAACAGGTCCCTTCGGGGTCCTGGCTAACGTAGTAGGATCGCTGATTCTTCCGAAGTCGGAGAGTGTCTGCCAGCATGGCGAGGAACCACCAGTCTGCACACCAATAAGGCAGACATGGGACAACGGATACTCACGCAAACCTCAGGTCCTGAATGACATCACATTGATGTTGGACAACAGTATGTCTTCATCCGACATACAGGACTTCGCGTTGGAGATCACAGCCAGCGAACACAAGCTAGCAAGCAGTAACTGCCTGGTGCTGTGTGAAGTGTTAGTACAATCACAGTTTGTAGGCCTTAATTCGTGGAAGGATAAATGGGCCTTCTTTTGCTTCCGTAGCGAACATCGAGAGCTGGCATGGAACCCTATGTGACCATGCTGATGCAATTGGCATCGTCCACTGAGATTGGCATAGCGCTAGTAAATATTCGAGGTCCACATTTATTAGGTCACGGTTTGATTCTTCTTCTTCTTTATGTTTTTAAAAGTTGCATATCCCTCACAGGACGTTGCAGTTAACACCAGCATTTTTCAGCTGTTGTTGATGTTCTTGGCAGGATTACTCTCAGTAGTTTTCCATCGCTTTCTGAGCGACCGGCTCACGTACCCAGTAAGTAACCAACACGACGCGATCTACTGCCGAATCTCACGCACCTTTGTTCCTCACTTGGATATACTGGATTACGGAGAAAGTCGTTATGCCCTTCGCCACTGAGAACGGCTACGCTGGAGATATGACAGTTGCACTGGGTGGACAATGGTTTATTACAGAGTTGGAAGGTTGTACTATGTTTTATCACAGAGTATGAAGGTTGAACAATGTTTTATCACAGAGTTGGGAGGTTGTACAATGTTTTATCACAGAGTATGAAGGTTGAACAATGTTTTATCACAGAGTTGGGAGGTTGTACAATGTTTTATCACAGAGTATGAAGGTTGGACAATGTTTTATCACAGAGTTGGGAGGTTGTACAATGTTTTATCACAGAGTATGAAGGTTGGACAATGTTTTATCACAGAGTTGGGAGGTTGTACAACGTTTTATCACAGAGTATGAAGGTTGGACAATGTTGCATCACAGAGTTGGGAGGTTGTACAATGATTTATCACAGAGTATGAAGGTTGGACAATGTTTTATCACAGAGTTGGGAGGTTGTACAATGTTTTATCACAGAGTATGAAGGTTCGACAATGTTGTATCACAGAGTTGGGAGGTTGTACAATGATTTATCGCAGAGTATGAAGGTTGAACAATGTTTTATCACAGAGCTGGGAGGTTGTACAATGTTTTATCACAGAGCTGGGAGGTTGTACAATGTTTTATCACAGAGTATGAAGGTTGAACAATGTTTTATCACAGAGCTGGGAGGTTGTACAATGTTTTATCACAGAGTATGAAGGTTGGACAATGTTTTATCACAGAGTTGGGAGGTTGTACAATGTTTTATCACAGAGTTGGGAGGTTGTACAATGTTTTATCACAGAGTTGGGAGGTTGTACAATATTTTATCACAGAGTTGGGAGGTTGTACAATGATTTATCACAGAGTATAAAGGTTGGACAATGTTTTATCACAGAGTATAAAGGTTGGACAATGTTTTATCACAGAGTATGAAGGTTGAACAATGTTTTATCACAGAGTTGGAAGGTTATACAATGTTTTATCACAGAGTATGAAGGTTGGACAATGTTTTATCACAGAGTTGGAAGGTTGAACAATGTTTTATCATAGAGTATGAAGGTTGGACAATGTTTTATCACTGAGTATGAAGGTTGTACAATGTTTTATCACAGAGTATGAAGGTTGAACAATGTTTTATCACAGAGTTGGAAGGTTGAACAATGTTTTATCACAGAGTATGAAGGTTGGACAATGTTTTATCACAGAGTATGAAGGTTGAACAATGTTTTATCACAGAGTTGGAAGGTTGGACAATGTTTTATCACAGAGTTGGAAGGTTGTACAATGTTTTATCACAGAGTATGAAGGTTGGACAATGTTTTATCACAGAGTTGGGAGGTTGTACAATGTTTTATCACAGAGTATGAAGGTTGAACAATGTTTTATCACAGAGTATGAAGGTTGTACAATGTTTTATCACAGAGTATGAAGGTTGGACAATGTTTTATCACAGAGTTGGGAGGTTGGACAATGTTTTATCACAGAGTTGGGAGGTTGAACAATGTTTTATCACAGAGTATGAAGGTTGGACAATGTTTTTTTTCACAGAGTATGAAGGTTGGACAATGTTTTATCACAGAGTTGGGAGGTTGAACAATGTTTTATCACAGAGTATGAAGGTTGGACAATGGTGTGTCGCAGAGCTGCACTGAGTGAGCAGTTGTGGACCACCCATCTACGCTTTTGCAAATTATAACGCAGCTGCACAGCTTAAGAAATAGTGAGGGATAGAGCTACTCTGGTTAGAAAATGGTGGACAACAGAGTTGCACTAATTGGACAATGGTGGACAATAGAGTTGAGCTGATTGGACAATGGTGGACAACAGAGTTGCACTTATTGGAAACTATTTTGTTATTATAAGGATTAACTCCGGATGTACAAGATGTGAACATGTAAATACAATTTCTGAACGTGATAATACAATGTGTGAACGTAATGGTTTAACATGTGAACGTGATAGTACAATATGTGAACGTAATAGTACAATATATACATATGTGAACGCACTAGTACAGTATGTGAACGTAATAGTACAATACGTGAACGCCCTAGTACAATATATGTACGCGCTAATACAATATGTACATACGTGAACTCACTAGTACAATATATGTACGCGCTAGTACAATACGTGCATATGTGAATGCGCTAGTGCAATATGCGAACTAGCTAGTACTCTACATTCAGAAATGTTGGACAAGTACGACAAATATAAAAATCGTAATATACCATTAAGTGTAGGTCATGATGGCCGAAGTAATAAGTACGCTGGTTCTTAACCATCTGGTGTGCTGATGCCGAGTTAGTGGATTCAACCCATACGCTGGTCAGTTGGGCTAAAATGTTGACTGCTCGTCCTTGACCTTGTTACGTAAATTATAAGGACACCTTAAGTAGGAGTTGGTTCGCTTGATGGCGAGGGACACTGGTAATCCACACGCAAAGATCAGTCTAATGCTCTAGAAGCAATAGCACTATATGGAATACTTTTGAGTTAAAAGCGAGCTAACAAACACATTTTATTCATTGGCACCTTGCAGTCTTGACAGACGATAGTTTGTGCTTTAAAAAGGCATCATAACTTTTACCTATGGTGGTAGCGAATGTAACTGATAAGGCTAATTCTCGCTGTAAATGTTCGTTCACAGTGGGTGCATGTGAACACGTGGTCATTTCCATCATCATGCACCATCTTACGTCTCACACGCTCGGTGTGTGACTTATCTGCAATAATTTTCTCCTTTGTCTTTATTCCATTTCTGATCTTTGCTCTCCATGCAACACGTTCAGCGGCGACTTGCTACCACTATGCATTATCAATGCCTGTATCAATCATGTCCCGCTTACACACATCTTTGTATCGTAGTAGAGGCCGACCCTGAGATATCTTACCCATCTGTAATTCACCAAAAAAGATGTCCTTTGGTATTCTACCATCATCCATCCTCCTAATTTAACAAATTTAACAAATAATAATTGCGGCAAAGGGGCACTTTTCCGCGCCATGAGACATGGTTGAGTATGTAATTAAGCCAATTGGTACTCGACAATCCTTCTGAAAATGTGTCCTGGCACCAGCTGTTGGCTGGGTCGGCCCGGGAGCTCACGTCAAAGAGAAACAAATAATCATTTCAAAGGGGATCCGAACACATGCCCGCCAGACCACATGACAAGTGTGCTAATCACTACGCCTTCACAACTCACAAAGACCAGTAATAGGGTAAATGCAATGCTCTCGGGGTAAGAAATTGGCAATGCTAAAATAATATGTAGAATTGGTCTGAGGTCAATGCTCATTGAGTTGGCCAGAGAGCAATATATCGAAGGGTCTAGAAAGAATACGTGGCATCAATACATGCAGTACTATCGGCGTCTCATGGAGATAGGATGTGTATAAGTCATCACCATCGTCTTGTCTTCACCACTCAGCGAAACGCTTCTCTGCCGCTTGTCATTCCTCCCGTATAATAGTAGTATGGGATGTTGTAACTACTTAGGATTTGTGGTTGGCAACCACAATTTTTTACTATATAAAAAGTCTACAACCGCAAGCGAAACGTCATATTTTACGACCTCAAATTTCTCTTTATGTTTCCAAATTGAATGTTTCATGTAGAAATTTAATTGTTAATATTTTGTACAATTTTATTGTTGAAATTTTTTTTCCCTTCAATTATAGTGACTTATTACATAAGATACATTTAATTTTCTGAAATACAGCTGTTGTTTGCATAGGGGACAGGTGAATATCTCTATTAGGTTGGGATATAAAATGACACCGTGAGATATTTTTCCCCTTTGGTTAAGAAATTTTCCTACTTTTTATAAGTTTGGCTGAAATTTGGCTAACATTGTTTTTTTCTTAGTTTGTTAACGATATTTCCAACTTTTCATAAGTTTTGCATGAAATAATTCTTCACTTGTCCAAAAATTTTCACATTTGGTTAACAAAGTTTCCTACTTTTTATAAGGTTCGATAAAATTTGGTCAAACTTTTCCCATTTGGTTAACAAAGTTTCCTACTTCTTTATGAGTTTTGTTTGAAATTTGGCCAAACTTGTCCAAAAATTTTCACATTTGGTTAACACATTTTCTTATTTGGCCAATCTTTTTACCATTTGGTTAACAAAGTTTCCTACTTTTCATAAGTTTAGGTGAAATTTGGTCACACTTTTCACATCTGGACAACAAAATTTCCCACTTTTCATAAGTTTGGGTGATAGTTGGCCAAACTTTTCACGTTTGGTTAACAAAATTTCCTACTTTTCATATGTTTGACTGAGATTTTTATAAGTTTGGTTTGAAATTCGGTTAACCTTTTCACTTTTGGTTAACAAATTTTCCAACTTTTCATAAGCTTGGGTGAGCTTTTTATAAGTCTGGATGAAAATGTATCCACACTTTTTCCCCTTTGGCTAACAAATTTTATTACTTGACCAAAATTTTTGCCCTTTGGTTAACAAAGTTTCCTACTTTTCATAAGTTTGGATGAAATTTGGTCAAGCTTTTCACAGCTGGACAACAAAATTTCCTACTTTTCATAAGTTTGGGTGAAATTTGGCCAAACTTTTCACGTTTGGTTAACAAATTTTTTCCTACTTTTCATATGTTTGACTGAGCTTTTTATAAGTTTGGTTTGAAATGTGGCTAACCTTTTCACATTTGGTTAACAAATGCTCCTACTTTTCATAGTTTGGGTGAAATTTGGTCAAACTTTTCACGTCTGGACAACAAAATTTCCCACTTTTCATAAGTTTGGGTGACATTTGGTCAAACTTTTTCACATTTGGTTAACAAATTTTCCTACTTTTCATATGTTTGACTGAGATTTTTATAAGTTTGGTTTGAAATTCGTCCCAACTTTTCACATTTGGTTACCAAATTTTCCTACTTTTCATATGTTTGGTTGAAGTATTTCTTTACTTGACCAAAAATGTTCACATTTGGTTAACAAATTTTCTTACTTTTCATAAGCTTGGCTGAGCTATTTATAAGTTTGGTTGTAGTTTGGCTAAAGTTTTCTCTTTTGGTTAATAAATTTTCCAACTTTTTATATGTTTGGTTGAAATTTGGCCATTTTTTCACATTTGGTTAACACATTTTCCATTTTACTGATCTTTTGTGTCTTTATTCTTGTGTGAAAGTGTACGTGTCTCTCTGTTCCAGTGTGTCTTTGTTCTTGTGTGACTTTGGTCTTGTCTCATTGGTCCATTTTGTGTGTGTCAATTGTTCCACAGCTTTGCGCCACATTCAACATGAAGAAACAACCTTGCGCAGTATGAAAGAGATAACACGACAACCAGAAAGACGACAACATGAAAGACTAAAACAAGAAAAACCAAGGAAAACATGTCAAGCATACCACTGAATAAACCAACAAAACAAATATTTTTCGTTTCATAACTTTTATTTTTCTTAAACTTTTCGTTTCCATAATATTCAATATTTTCAATACCACTCAATGAAAACATGTGACTTTACACATCAGTGACATAAAGTGACAAACAGTCTTTTATTTTCAATGATATAGACAGTTTACTGTACCACACATACAAGGATATCACACATATGACCACTTTACATGTTTAATAGAGCATATTACAGACAACAATCAACCTAGCGGGTGTTCAGTGATGTGGTATATATAAAAGCTAGTCGCGGGGATTGTCTCTACCATGTACTTAGTGTCAGGTCTGTTGTGTAGGGCGTAGTTAAACATGTCACTGTCCAGAACTATTTCTATAAAATCGTCAAAGTCGTTTTCATGGTTAACTAGGTGGGGGATGTCGAGTTGGCATGCATTGTTCGACGATTAATTGTAAAATCTAAGTTCTCCTGTCTCCTTATGACGTAAGATCATGTGATGAGAATAATTAACCTTAAACCGACATGTCTGACTAGTAACTATTGGTCTTAAAGTCTCGGTCCAGTCAATTGGTTGTGTTGAGTCTTGTCGATGAAAAAAATTGTAGGTCGATACATATTTGTGGATGTTCTGATGTGTCCTAAGGTAGGGCCAGACGTCTCTATATTTCTGCTGTACTTCCTCGTCGCGGATGGTGTCTACAGTCTTTAGTTCCTCATCTACTTCTTCGTCAGTCTCTGCGATGGCTTCCTCTGTTTCCACTTGGTCAAGTTTAGGTTTTTTAGCTGCTTGTGTGTCTGCTGGTCGTTTTCTTTTTCTTGATGTAGTGCCTGATGTTGATGGTGTAGTGGTAACAGGTGTTGGTGTAGCTGATGTCTGGTGATCAAATTGTATGTGTCGTTGTAGGATGTCTTTCCTTTTGTATAGATTGCCGCAGATGTGGCATGTGTGAGTTTGAGTGTTGTGTACGGTGTTAATGTGACGTGTAAGACTGTGGATTTCAGTAAATACTTTACCACAGATAGAGCAGAGATAGATATTTTTCTGACTAGTGGTCATAATGATAGAAAAAATGTAGTGGTGAAAAGACAATAAGTAGCTTCTGGTGTTAGATAATGGCTTGGTGATAGCTCAGTAATAATTCCAACACGCTTGTAGCCTCGGGTATTAGATAATGACTCGTGTGTGTAGCTCCAATGGCTAAGGTATAGTGACCACTATAAAATTGTGTAGTCTTCCACTAGTTCCAAACTTTCACAATCGCTGTAAGTACTGACCGTCAAACAGCTGTGAAGAAAAGACAACCTCGTTATAGTCCGACATTTTTACATTTTGTACTTCAAAACATGTGACAATCATGATGATAGCATATCTACAGAAAATATTTCATATCAATTGTTAGGAAATATATAAAAGAAAAAAGGCTTTGAGGCTTATGATGTCACACATAGTATATTATTTCATTTTCTTTTTATCCTTATAGAGGGTCTTATCAGTGACTATATTTTTTTTGTGGTGATGGTTAGCAACGGCCTGGTTCGTAATTCTGTTCTTTGTGCTATTTTACATTGTATGACGCAGAGTTGTAGTATATTAGTGAGAAATGTTGACTAAATTTAGGGCTGAAAATATTTAGTGATGACCATCTGTTAGTGAGAAATGATGAAAGCATACATACCAATATTTTGTGGTAGACCGTTCGTTGCCTTCCTTTCTTATACACAGCTCAATATCTTCGAGCTTTCATTTCTTGTAAGCAATAGCCTCGAGATTTCACTTCTTGTAAGCCACTCAGTAGTCTCGAGTTTTTTATTTTTTCCTTCTGTTTGCAAATTTTCAGTCTGGAGAAAAGACAAAGATGATATAACAAGGGACAGTAAAAATTGTGCATACTGAATTTGACACCGCATAATTGACTTTTATGTAGCTTTGACACATTTTGAGGAGTCAGAGTATTTTGAGAACGTGTACATTAGTGATATACATTCATTTAATACATTAGTGACAACAGAGCATGACTCTAGATTCTCCTGTGTCAGCACATTATTTTTTCACTCTGGAGAGTGAGCGGGATAATGGTCAATACTGAATGGTTGAATACAACCTGTTTCCATACACTACACAGAAAGAGGACATAGTCGTAGACGGATATATATTGCACTACACTTAGTGGAGACATGATATATTCACATACGTTTGTGCATTTCAGAATCGATGTGGTCCATGTGCCAATGAGGGACTGATTGTCTTGGTTTAAATCTGTAGATGGACAACAGCATAATACTTTTTAGTGAACAGAGAAAGCATGCTTTAATGAAAAACATGTTTCATATGTACACAATTGGATTGCACCACAACCGCTACACTATCGGATTACAGCAGAGGGCACCTGAGAATACAGATACTCACCCGGCATGACGCTATTCAGTGCCACCCATCGAGCAGTGGGGCGTCATTTCTCCCAATGGCACTTGACGACGAAAGTGAAGCTAATGATGATGATGATTTATGATTTTTTTTTCATATATACAACCGTCATTAGTATCTGTATTGGTATTCCTATACCGGGCGGCTATACCTAACGGCGTGTTCTTGTTAGTTGCCTCATGTAGCTTCTGCTATATACACTAGTGACAGCACTATACCGACCTGACGCCGTGTGACGAGACAATATAGCATACACACAGTGCTACTTACCACTGCGGTCTCTTCGGTGAGGTGTTTTCGCTAGGTCTTGTCGCAAACGTAGTGTCTTTAGCCCGCCTTTGAGGTCCTTTTTATACAGACTGATCGCTGATGCAACATAGAAAACATGTGTAAACATGTTCAAGCAGGTTTACCGCGGTCAGCACGCTCTGAGTCATCCTCCGGTTTTTCCCCAAAGACATGTCTGAACACGTTCAAGCAGGTTTACCGCGGTCAGCACGCTCTGAGTCATCCTCCGGTTTTCCCCAAAGATATGTCTGAACATATTCATGTACATTCACCCCCGCCGGCATAGCCCCGTGATGAGTCACCCACGAGGTCACCCTCAGATCAGCTACCTTTAGACTCTAATATGAGACTTAACCTCCGGCTATTATCAACGAATGGATGTATTTATCCACCACTCGACCACCCCTTATCAATGTTCAGAAGGACCAATATAGCCTTTCCTCCACTCACAAACCCCTTATCAGCGAATTTCACTACGCCATGCCTGCTATAATCGATAATGTCAGCCATCTTTACTTTTTAAGGTTTTCATTTGTAGCCTGTGAGATGCTAGTGTATAGGTCAATACGAAAGTCTACAGATCACTAATATCTACTACCCACCCATTAACAACGAATTTCACTAAGCTATATCCGCTAACATCAATAATATCGGTCATTTTTACTTTTTAAGGGTTTCATTTGTAACCTGTGTGATGATAATGTTTAGGCCACTATGACCCTCTACATACCACTAATAACTGCTAACCACCCCTTACCAGCGAATTTCACTAAGCTATATCCGCTACAATCAATATTATCGGCCATTTTTACTTTTTTAAGTTTTTCATTTGTCACCTGTATGATGATAGTGTTTACACCACTATGACACTCTACGGACCACTACTAGCCGCTATCCACCCCTTACCAACAAATTTCACTAAGCTATACCCGCTAAAATAATTAATATCGGCCATCTTTACTTTTTAAGGTTTTCATTTGTAACCTGTATGATGATAGTGTTTACACTACTATGACCCTTTACAGACCATTAATAACCGCTACCCACCACTTACCAATGATTTTCACTAAGATATACCCACTAAAATCAATACTATCGACCATCTTTACTTTTTAAGGTTTTCATTGGTAACCCGTATGATGATAGTGAGCAAGCCACTGTGACCCTCTACAGACCACTAATAGCCGCTACCCACACCTGACCATCGAGTTTCACTAAGATATACCCACTAAAATCAATAATATCGGCCATCTTTACTTTTAAAGGTTTTCATTTGTAACCCGTATGATGATAGTGTTTACACTACTACGACCCTCTACACATCATATACCGGCCATATTTACATGCTTACCTATTAAGGTTTTCATATGACACCTCTCACGACCCGAGGTTCGATCCACCTAGCCCTACCCCACACGCCGACACTCCACGCTCCACCCCTGAGCCTCCATCCCCACGCCCGCCGCCCCCTAAACTACCCCGAGGAAATGCACTGTAACCCTATCCCTTACACAGCACCACTGGAATGATGATAGTGTTATGCCCGACCCAGATAAAGAAAGAAGACGAAAAAAAAACCGAGGAGGAAGTGCACTGTGCCTTAACATCATCACTAGTATGATGATAGTTTTTAAGCCCCGGCCCGCTACAATCAATAATAACGGTAATTATTACATTTTTAAACATATAAAATTTATCACACAAAAAGGGAAGTAACAGTGCAAAATTACGTTCCATTATTTATTCATGGATTGCATCCCTTGAATTTGAGGTCGTAAAATATGACGTTTCGCTTGCGGTTGTAGACTTTTTATATAGTAAAAAATTGTGGTTGCCAACCACAAATCCTAAGTAGTTACAACATCCCATACTACTTATAATACACCTTTATGCCATTCCTCCCGTATAATACACCATCATGCCATTCCTCCCGTATAATACACCATCATGCCCAAGATGTCTGCAATGCCATGTACTGTTCCACCTCTGCCTCTTTTTCCATTAACCACATCTTTCTTCTCAGTTTTTTTTGTTTTTTTTCTGGCCACTGTGATGCTAATTATGGCCATATTATTTTTCGAGGGGATGTAAATAAGTAAGTCACAAATGGCTGTAGAAAAATATTTACATATGGTAACAACTTGAAACCAGTTTATTTTTATACATACATTGTCCCTTTATTTCTCAACATAATTTCCACCAACATTGATGCACGGCCAGAATACCGACAGGAAAGTGCTGCCATAACTATGATGCTGAAATTGAGGTAATCAAGATAGCAATAGAGAAATTACAAAATACCAGCCATGGTAGACAACCTGTGGTGATATTGACAGATGCAAAATCAGTAATAGAATCACTCCTGTTTGGGAAATTACCAGTTCTAAGGACACTACTTTCTGAACTTAGCAGTCAGCATAAGGTCACCATACAGTGGATACCATCCCACTGTGGAGTACCCGGAAACGACAGAGCTGATCGATTGGCTAAGGAAGGAGCAAAAGATGAACAGCCTGATGTGCCCATTACATTCCACCAAAAGAAAAGAATGATCACATCAGTCAGAAGGCCACCAAACCCTACTCAAGACGACTACCACGTTATGGACAGACCAGAACAGGTAATTATTCTGCGCCTCAGAACAGGACACAATATATTACGCAACCACATGTATACAAAATTCAAGATTGGTGACTCAGCCATGTGCACATGTGGTTTGGCGTCGCAGACAGCTGTGCAGATACTCCAGGACTGCCCAAACTACAATATATCCAGGCGAACTTTCTGGCCTAGAGAGATAACAGTGGAAGATAAACTCTATGGACCGCTGAGTGAACTAAAAAAGACTGTTAGATTCATACAAGAGACAACATTGCAGTTATAGACATATTTCAAGCGAACGAAAGAAGAAGAAGAAGATGCACTTATCCCATAGTTTTATCAGTCCTCCCAAACCGGCTGCATAGAACTGCGTGATCTGTTTTCTAAACCACGTTTTCACTTCACATTCATCTTCGGCGTCATTCGCGTCCTTGAGAAAATGTTTCTACCCAGCTATGCACCGCTTTACACTACAAACATTTATAAAACGGGAAACGGGAAGCATTTCCTTATGAATGTCTGCAGGCAGTCTTTTTTGCCAAAAAAAACGCACAACAGCACGTTGCTCTTTGGTTGTACACTCTGTAAGTACAGTCGCCATTTTGTTTATGCGCTGCGTATGTGCATGAGACGCCTGAAGAACGGGAATATAAAGTTCGATGTTGCTGTCACCTGAATGACACCTGTAGAAAACACCAACTACATTAACCTGCCATCCCACATAACTGTGTGACTTACTTATTGACTCACCCTCGTCGTTCGGAGACACGATGCTTTTTTATGAGCCTGCTCGCTTCCATTTCAGATCTGGAGTGCAAGCATAACTAAGTTAGGGATCCCTGTTCACGCAATGAGACGTATTATATATATGGTGCTATTATATATTATAGACCAATGGACACTCGATGGGCGATGCGGTCAATATCATACCGGCTCCCTTTATTTCCCATATAATTTTCTGGTACACATTTTGGGTTGAGTCGACCAGAAAGGACAGGTCAGTTTTTAAGAACCCAACATCGATGGGGATTCGAACATATTTCCATTGGGCAGGCAGTCGAACGTTCCAGCCATCGCACTGCCACGTCTGCCTACACTGTGTACAGAGTATGAATATTAAAATCGACAAGCTGTGAAAGGAAACTAATCAAGCGAAATAAAATATGCAAGGAATCCAAGACACATTTTGATTAGACTACAAGTACAGTGGAATTTCTCGCCAATGGAAGAAACAAATTCTTGCCTGAGGGAAGAATCGATGGGGAGAAAGGAATTGTTTTCTTTAATAATATATAGAGTTGGGACGTTTTGAGATCTGAATAATGCCCGAATGGACACAAAGAATGTGCGATGAATAGCAACTTACTGCCGTTCCAGTTAGTTCTAAGAAAGGACACTGGGTGGCAGAGAACTTGTCTAATTGCGAAGGGAGAGATGAAATAAGATGTTTTGTTTCGTTTTCTAAAAGCTGTACATGTCAGGTAAGAATTGTTACAGAGAATTCAGACGACATCTGTACTGAGCACCCCATTATGAAATTGAATCAAATAACAGAAACAATTTGAAGTGCGTAATTTCGAAATGCTTTCCAATTCACTTGTGCGTTATGAAATTGAAAAAGGTCAGAGAATAATGAGAAGGAAGTCATTGAAGATTGTTCTAACACAACAGTAACTTGCCAGTATGAAATTATTGTTCTTACACAACAGTAACTTGCCAGTATAAAATAATCATCATCTTGTTGCAAGTGCTTTGCAGAACGTGGTTGGGAAGAACTCTTCTTCATCTGTTTCTCTGTCTTATGTATTTTAATGTCCAGTGAATGTTTTAATGTAGTATCTACCATCGTCTTGGTAGACCCGTGCCTCTCCTTCCAGGAACCCCTTTATTTTCATCATATCTTATAATTCTTCTAAACCACTTAACAAACTGCACGTCCGTTGCAGGGTGTGGCATATCACGCCCAGTCCCTGTTGGTCATCTGTCATTTACTAGACAATATTATATTCAGTAACATCAGGTGTTAATCACTATGACTGAGCTACCGCATGACAGTAGACGGAAGTGCATGCTTTCTGTTAATGCCGAATGTTGGGCGGTGCGCACCAGACCCGTCACCCCACATTATGTCAACGTCTTCAACGGGGGAGTGCAATTGGGAGGGTACAAGCCTTACCTTGGTGTAAGGAAATGCAACCTACAGACTAAATGTCGTGGCAGAGCAAACAAGGTCCTAAGCCTTGTTCGGAAACTGGTCTAGGATCGCAGCTGCGACAGGCGGACAGTTAAGAGCATTGGTATGTGATCCGGTGGCTTCTGTAGCTCGCCTTATCCCAGACATATTGGAGTAAACCAGGCAGGCCAAGAGAGAGGGATCATGTTGCATGGACGAAAACATGGTCTCTTTAATGCAGCCAAGGCGTTGTGCTGTGGAGAGGTATAATTCCTGTTTTGAAGCACAATGTAACAAACTATTGTCTGTCAAGACGGCATGGTGTCAGTAGTTTATCATTGTTTTCTGTACGGTCAACGTTTAAATCCCACTGCGTGTGCGTGTGCATGGAATCATCTAAAGCGCTGTGGCATTAAATATGGCCAGAGTATTTAAGTTCCTGCAACTTAATTCTATAAATGATCCTGTTTGCTTCGATGTTCAGGTCTTCTTCTTGAGCCAGGATGTTCTAATTTTTTTTCATCTGCATTCCCGGTCCCCAGCATGGCGGTTAGGCAATGAACCGTTACGGCCTCTGGAGTATTTATCCTTGTGGCTGCGGTTTGCATTCGCATTTTCCTCATGTTGGACTGGTAGCATATGGTTCTGCTGACTAGACTGATTTGCCTTTTCGGTTCACGAGTGCATTTTTCAGCAGACTAAGTCGACGTTGGAGCTACGGAGTTCGTGCTTTATGCGGCGCTTTCGGCCGGTTGCCCTGCAGAAAGATACCGAGCCATGTGAGAAAACCCGGGTCAGTGAAGTCTTTCTAGTGACTGCCGATTCCGTCGACGATGAACTGTAATTTTCGTGGAGGACTTTTGTGTTGGCATTCTGGCGGCGGCATTATTCACAGTGTACCTGTGCGGGCTGTTGGCTTGCTGAGACTTGTCTGTTTCACTTTTCACATTGGACAGTGAGGAGCATTTTGTGTGATATTCACTGGCACAGGAACGGAGCATAATGGGGACGACCCGTTGCCGTGAAATTGGAACCGCGACTAACTATCTAACTAACATTCTAACAATTTTTTCTATAGCTTCTAAATTCATAGTTAGCAACGGTTGACAACAGCAATATTTTCTTTGATTTGTCAATTACCTCACGAAGGTATCTATACCATGATATTTATGTTTGGTTTTAGAATTCCATCAACAGAATGAGAATACTTACCTATTTTACACTAGGCTAGTATAACTAGTGGCGGTCTCCCTGGTCTAGGGGTTAGACGACTTTCTCCCTAATCTCTTATACTCTCGTGAGTAACGTGACGTGCGCAAGAATTGGTAGCGGTTCTCTCCGCGCCGGTAACTTACGGGGTATGTGAGCCGGTCGCTCAGAAAGCAATGGCAAACTACTGAGCGTAATCTAGCCATTAATCAACAATCAGCTGAAAGATGCTGATATTGACAGCGATGTCCTGTAAAGGATATGCGAGGAAAAAACCAGTATAACTAGTGTAAAACATCATCAGTGTGTGCCATGCCGATAAGAGTGGTCGGTCATGTTTCGCCATCTCACACGATCACCAGAGTCGTGGATCAGCTCTGTGTTCTTGTTCTTGACTTGATTGTGCCATTGGCCAAACCATTCAGATTTTTACCCATCTGCCTTCCCCTTGTTCTTTTCCCACCACTCTTGCCAGTTGTCACCAAGTTCTCTAATTTATTTATTCTAATAACGTGCCCAAAATATCGTGACTGTTTAACACAAATACGACACTTTAAGTATCTATCTTGGCAAGGGATGGAATCTGTTGGCAATCTGCTGGAGGAAATATGACCAACCTAGGCTTAATCCCAGCCGGTCCGTAATCGCTGTGCTTTCACGGGTATGTCATAATGTGTCTCTCCGCAGATTTGAAATGTCAGTACAGGTCTTGCACACCGTGCTGGTTTCTGAGCTTGAAGAAAGGAAAAGTGAGCTTATAACATTGCTACCGTGAAGATGGTACCGGATCTACAGATAGCAGGCTACCATTCAACAATCAAAAATAGAGAGCATCTGTTGGATTTCTCTCCCCCCCCCCCCCCTTCCCAGGACATGCTGGTGTGGTGGGAAACGAGCAGACGTACAGATTGGTTGGGTCTGCACCCCTTAGTGAGGCGAGTGAGTGAGTGGGTGGCAGCTTGCCGTCTTGTCAGACGAAAGTATGTGGACTGAAATTTGGCAAAATTGCCATCTCACAATGCCTGGGCATGGATTCAGAGAACACGTGTTGCCCACGCAGCATGTTCCCTCTCTCGGCCTTGCCTTGTTTACTCCAGAGGAAAGGATAACCAGTCCGTCTAGAACAAGGTAGCTGCCGACGTTGGCGGCTCAGCTTGGTGAGGTATTCGCGCATGAAAATGCAGATTGTTTTCGGGGCCCTTTGGAATCGTGAGTACAATGCAGAAGAATGTCTAGATCATCACGGTTTGGAAATATGGTGCTGCAGAGTGTGACCAGAGGATCTTATCAACACTCAAATTTCCGAGGAAAGTCCAGACGGACATACCATCATATTTCTACTTGGACCATTAGTATTTAGACTCTTCGCTGGCTGGTGTAGATGAGGACGGAGCACGTATAAAAATGCTCCGAGTGCTGTTAGGTCAGTTCTTGACTCAACTCAACTCCACAGGTCCTTGTCTACACCAACCTCACTCAAACGCAGCATGCGATTGTGGGATTTTAGGCGATCTAGGCAGCAGTGCACTTAAAGAGTTGTAATGCAATGCTCAAGAGGATTCACGGCCAACGAACCACGCCTCTAAGCCAGGCTAACTAAGATTAAACAGCAAATGTGTTCCACCCAAAGGTGAATACCGAGCATCCTAGAGATCTTTGCCCTGGGCGTTATAGCTCATGTCGTGTGGCTTTAGTGATCATGTCTGTCCACAGCTTTCTGGCTCGTGTGCTGCCAATAATCTCTGATTCTGATGTCCGTCGATGCCATTATGTCAAACAGTTCGGCATTTTTTCTTCATCTCCTTGGGCTAAGACACACTAATATGTATAAGACAGGCGATTAGTGGGTCCTGGAACAGAATCGACTCCTCCTTTCATTGACTGACGTATTAAGGACAGTATTAGCCACGGGGAAATTAAATTAGTGTCAATATTTTTTCATTTATTCGTTATTTCTTGATTGATTGATTGATTGATTGATTGATTCATTGATTCATTCATTTCATTCATTCATTCATTCATTCAATCATTCATTCGTTATGTTTTCTTCTACTTCTTCTTCTTCTTACTTTACTTTTTCTTCTTCTTCTTCTTCCTCAAATCCCCCCCCCCTACTTTTTTTTTCCTCCTGCCAATCCTTCCCTAAGTCATGGACATATTCAAATAATACTGAAGCAAAGGGATGCTGCCGTCATTTAGATATCGCGGGCTGCAGACTGTGGTGCCGGATAGGACATGCACAAAGAGAATTCTGAGAAAAGTGTAACTAGCAAAGCCTTCAGAATCCACGGGGCAAAAGAAATAACGGAACACCTATAAATACAAGGGGTAAGAGAAGCAGAAACAGACATGCGTAATATGCGGAGAACATGAACAAATCAAATCAAATCAAATCAACTTTATTAGGGTCACAAATTGGGCGCGAAGCCCGTCTTACATTCGGCCCTTCCAATCACTCGTCTTTCGTTCATCAAGAGCATTATACATTTACATAGGAAGAAAAATAAACATTGTGAAATGAATGTTGTAAACATAAACAAGGCTAATAACCATGTTATGAGGTCCATCTCCCACCTATCCATACATCACCAGGGCTGCAGAGGATGGCTAATGATTGGAGGGCTTGGAGTAAGTTACTTAATGCAAATATTGTGGGTGAGGGATGTGTGTGTGTGTGTGGGGGGGGGGGGGTGTGGATGGTAGGAAGTGTGTTGGTGGGTGGGGGTTGTGTGGGTTGGTGGATGAGGAATGTGTGTGTGGGTAGGTGGGTGCGGGGTGTGAGCGGTTGGGGGATGAGTGTTTGACTGGGTGGTTGGAGGTGCGTGGATATGGGTGGGTGGGTGGGTGTGTGTGGGCTGGGGTATGGGTGTGTTTGCGGGGAGATGCGTGTGTGTGGGGGGGATGTGTGTGTGGGGGGATGTGTGTTAATAGGCAAGGATGAGGTGGTGGGTGTTTGGGTGGGGGTGTGTGTGGGTGAGTGGGGTGTGAGTGTGGTTGGAGGATGAGTGTTTGGCTGGGTGGTTGGAGGTGTGTGGATATGGGTGGGTTGGTATGTGGGGGATGGGTGTGTTGAGGGGAGATGTTTGTGGGGGATGTGTGTTAATATGGAAGGATGGGTTTGTGGATGTTTGGGTGGGAGTGTGTGTGGGTAAGTGGGTGTGTGGGTGGGGTGTGTGTGGGGGATGTGTGTGGGTGAGTGGGGGTGTGTCAGGCTGGGTGAGGCTGTGTGTTGGTGGGTGGGGTGGGTGTTGGGAGGCTGGGGCGGGTGGGGTGTGTGCGGGTAGGTGTGTTTAGGTGGATGGGGGTGTGGGTGTATGGATGTGTGATATGTGTGGGTGGGTGAGGTGTGTGTGTGTGGGTGGGTGGGGGTTGTATGTTGGTGGATGGTGATTGTGTGGGTGGGTTAGGGTGTATGTAGGTGGAAAACGGTTGTGTGGGTGGGTGAGGGAGGTGTCTCATAACATTGTATTATGCATTGCTTATGTTTACAACATTCACTTAACAATGCATTTTCTATGTGAATGCATCATGCGCTATTGATGAATGAAAGATGAATGACTGGAAGGGCCGAATGTAAGACCTGCAAAATAAATTTGAATTGAATTTAATTGAATTGAATTGCTTGAGGATCTATCTCCCAATGGGCGAAAGAAGAAATAAAATGTTGTCTCTGATTTATAATTCTTTCATATTTATTTATAGAAAGACACTTGTTCTTGTTTACTTGTTGTAATATAAAGTCGGGGGTGTTGTATTTTTCACTAGTATTGAACCTCATCGATTTGTTGTCACATTCACGGGTTGCGAAAAGCATCGACAGACTTAAGAGACCAGCGTCCTAACCTCCAGGGACCTCCTCGTCTGTAAACTAATGGAAAAGACACAACTAATGTATGTCAAGATGTAGACTTAATGCAAATCTTGGCCTAGTTGTGTTCTTCCTTTTCCTGATTGCCTATCTGGGAATCTCAGCAAGACTCCCAGATTTAATGAGCTTACTTGGGTATAGCTGAGCGAGAATCGAAGCGTCCCAGCAATCAATTATGCATTCCCAACCGCATACACGGGATCAGATTTCATTAATCGGCGAAATGTGCAGATAATGGGACCTAATTGTTTTTGCATAATACAATGTCTGGTCTTACACAACCTGATCGGCGGTCACTACTGGTCTAAAAATAAATCCACGTACTACGGGCTGTCTGTGCCTTGAGGGTAAAGAACGCAGTTTCACAATACCGACATACAGGTTCGAAATCAACAACGGGCGATTTAGGAATAGATGGTTTTGTGTTGATTTTTACAGGGTTGTGAGCGTCGGCGTTTCTGAAAGCAATGGCATACTACAGAATGTAAAATTTCCTAGATAATCACAAACAGCCAGTAAATGTTAAGGTTGGTTGCGACGTCCTGCAAATTATATGCATGTAACTGTATCTGCAACTGCATATATACACACAGATAGTGATGCATAGAGGGGATGTAGACGAGAACATCGTTCGGTTAATTGGTTTGTCTTGGTTGGTTGCCTGTTGGTCCTCTGAAAGACTGAATGTTAACTCTTAATTACTGTAAATTTTAACTATTAATTACTATGACATTTAATTTTGAATTATTCCGAATTTGAACTCTTAATTACTGAGATTTTAAAGTCTTCTCATTACTGAGAATGTTAGCCTTTAATTACCGTGAATTCTAACTCTTATTGACTGGGAATTTTAATTATTTATTGCAGTGTATGTTAACACTTAATTACTTGGAATCTTAAATCTTAAGTACTGTGAATTTTAACTCTTAATTCCCTCGCACTAGCATTCAGGTTATCCGAGCATTGAAGAGGTCTTGCATCTGTCAGGTTGCTTTAGAGACATTTATCCAGGTCCCTTACAAGCTTACTGTTTCCATGTAGACTGTTGCAGCGACCCCATTCCCCTCCCCATGCTAAGAAACCAGTAGCGTATGGAATATTAGTACTTCAACTTGGCATCTGTGGACAGAAATATCATAATATAATCAGGTCGGGATTAAGAACATCACTTACGGGACGCCTGTGGCTAGGCCAAGGTTGGTAATATTAGAAATAAATCCACAGATAGATTTGCTTTCCTATAAGTAGAGGGGAAAGAGAGAAATTAGAGGACACACTTGACAAAATGTAGACATTGAAAGCTATAGTTTTCACACCAGAATTCGAACCTTTCGCCTTCAAACGTCGACATCTCCACGCATTAAGTAACAAACAAAGGGGGTTTATAAGACAGACGTATCGATTTCACCACACGGGGTTTTATCCCATTTGGTTTGGTCTCTTTCCGCAAGGCGGCTGCCGAAAGCGTCGCAAAAAGCAATCACTGTTTAGTTTAGTTAGTTAGTCGATGGATCAACATCACGGCACACGTGTGTAACCCATAAGTGCTCCGTTCTACTCCTAACTCAAGTCTGAGTCTGGAGAAACTCAGCTCAGTGCACGAACTCCGTAGCACCGGCGAGGATCCTGAAATACTTAGGTAGATTTTTAACTCGAAATTTTGCCCTGGCAGCGCTGTTAGGCTACTCTATTTCGATTTCCAACTGCCAAGGGATTGTTTACGTGCGCAACAATACACACGGGCGTCCGATCTCACTACCCAGAGACCAGGGGAAAGTTTATTACTAGAAGTCCTCGTGAAAAAATCCCGGTCCTCACGGGGGCTTGAACCCGGGACCTCCAGCACTCGAGGCAGACACAATACCTCGAATACCTCGAGACCACGCAGCCCCCTAGCCCCGTAGCTCCAGCGACAACATCCGGGGATCTTCGAGAAAATTACACTTGCTGCGTAGCCCGATATCGAATCCGCAACCTTCGGATCCCGAGGCATTCGGTGTAATTACTCGCCACGGAGACTCGTAACAGTCGCGGGCGACTTGGATGCAGGCCGCCTTGCGTTTGTTTCCATACAATGGTATGAGTGCCGATCGTTCAGAAAACTAAACTACTGAACGTAAACTTGCCCAGGAATCACAAACATACAAAATACTTTGGAGTTGACTGCTACGTCCTGTAAAGGATATGCAACTAACTTCAACCCTGCTACAGTCGTGATTTCTCTAGCATGTCCTGAAGATGCACAGATTAGTCAGTTTTCCTCCACATGTTTTATATATTTCATTGACACCAGACTTCAGTTCAAAGCCCAGGGGATACATTAGGTTCCTAAAACAGGAATCACTTTCCTTTTACGGTCCAATTTTTTTCTTCTGGCAACTCGCCGTCTTGATAGACGATACTTTGAAAATGGAGTTATACCTCTCCACAGCATAAAGACGGAGCTGAATTCAGAGACCATGTGTTGCCTATGTAGCATGATCAATCTCTCGGCCTGTCTAGTTTACTCCAGAGGAAATGTAACACCAATAAATCTGAAATAAGACAAGCTACAGAAGCTGCCAGATAAGCAAAGCATTGATCTAACTGTCTGTCTGTCGTAGCTTCGATCCTAGACCACTTGCCGACCAAGGCTTAGGGCCTATTCAGCCCCGCCTTCACATTTAGTTTTGTTAGCTTGTATTTCCTCGTACTAGGCGTACAACGGCCAAATAAAGTTATGATTAAATGTGTAAGATTTTTTTTTACTGAGTGGGCAGAAGACAATGAGGTAGAAAGAGCCGGTCACATGAAGGTGATGTAATCATTGCATGTTTCTTGATTTACTGCAGTTCAATCCATTTTATACTTCATAAGATGGCTGGCGTGAGACTGACTACATCTAGTCCAGTTTGGTCAAGAAAAAATAAGCTTAATACCATGTATACATTATGGCAAAGAAACGCGATCTTTTGCATGTTTAACCTGTACTTAATTCATTGCAAATCTATTCTATCTTTTTATATTGGTATTTAGTTAGTTAGTTAGTCGCAGTTCCAACTTCACAGCAACGGGTCGTCCCCATTATGCTCCGTTCCTGTGCCAGTGAATATCACACAAAACGCTCCCCACTGCCCAATGTGAAAAGTGGAAAAGACAGGAGTCTCGACAAACAACAGCCCGCACAGACACACTGTGCATAATGCCGACACCAGAATGTCAACACACCAGTCCCCCAAAAACACCCTGTTCATCTCTGATGGAATCGGCAGTCATTTTCCTATCTGAATGTTTCCTAGATGTTCACCCACACAGTCCATGAAAATACAGTTCATCGCTGATGGCAGTGGCAGTCAACCAGAAGCCCAGCAGCCACGCATTTTTGCATAAGGTAAAAACCGGTCAACTCTGGGACGTAGCCACATGCCATCACTCCGAACATGCAGTCACGTTCCAAAAAACCTTAGGCAGATTCAAAAGCATTTCACACGAAACTCACAGCTCACAGTGTCGCGCCACGCACTCACTCAGTAGCAGGGCGACGGAACCATCAAGCCTCCTTAGTCGCCTCTTACGACATGCGTGGTAGGCTACAGTGTTGCTATTCTTTGCTTCCCTTATGGGCTCCAGCAACACACGGGAGATTGGTATTTATAGATATGCATATGGTCTCCAGTTCAGGGATACGTCCATGCCATTTGTAATATTACCCCACTCTGTATTGGACATTATTACTTGCAGTTCTTTTTCTTCTTCTTCTTCTTCTTCTTCTTCTTCTTCTTCTTCTTCTTCTTCTTCTTCTTCTTCTTCTTCTTCTTCTTCTTCTTCTTCTTCTTCATCATCTGTTGCTTCTTCACCTTCTTCTCCCATTCCTCCTGCTTCAAGACAGGGATCTTGTATTGTAGTTTGTGCGCTCGTTCAAAGAAACTGCAAATCCCCCGGGTCGTTACCCCGACATATCTGACACCAGAACTGACTACAACCGCGCCTGTCTTCCCGTACTTTAATATAACGTGTCCTAGTTATTAATTTAACTCTTCTGTTCCAGTATTCCTTGCTCTAACTACTTACCCAGGCAGCAGCTGCCTTACAGTACTTTCTATAAGAGAATAGGAGAGTTAACTGGAGGTGACCACAATATAGCTTCGGGTCAGGACAAAAGACGGATACAAATTCAAGAGTACTGGAGTAATGAGATTCAAAGATCAATCCTCACGATGTGTCTGCCCTCGGTCAATCCAAGCTATTTGCTGTCCACGAGTCGGTATGCAGTCCAAGAATTTGGCCAGTCGTCGTAGCACGGAAATTTAATACAAGCTCCACCACTTTCTACTGACCAAACACATTGCTGAATAACCTTTTTTGACCAGCACGTTCACTTTGGACTGAATACAAGATGACCATTTTAGACACTTTAAGACTAGTTTTAAAAGGGGCTTCCCTTTTAGATAATTTAAAACGAATTCAAACGGACGTTAACGAAGCTGACAGCGAACTGCGTTGATAATGTCATGTGCACGGTCAAATGCGGGTTCGACGCCTATACTCGTCGCCTGCGAAAGTGAGGAAAAGTCTGGCACCCTATTAGTCCGTGTATTCAGGCATACAAAATGTGATGACGATAGCACATCACAGACGTGAAACTGCTACCGGACCATTGTTGTTTAAAAGATTAGTTTTAAAGGGCTTTATTTTCAAAAAACTTAAGACCAGTTCAAATGGGCTTGGCCGAGGTATAAAGAACGCTTTTCACAATCCCGCATGCGGGGTTCGAAACCAGCTGCAGGTGGCTTGGAGTCAGAGCGTCTGTTTTGATTTTTTAACAATGGTTAGATTGTAGGTCGTTCGGAAAGCAATGACAAACTAGCCAACGTGAAATTACCCAGAAAATCACAAACAGCCTTTAAATATAATAAATTGGAGAACTTGGTGACAACTGGCAAGATCGAGGGGAAGATAACAAGGGGAAGACAGAGAAGAAAATACCTGGATGGCTTGGCCACGTGGCATGGTCGAGACAATTACGCTGAGCTGATCTACGACTCTAGTGATCGAGTGAAATGGCCTCCCACGCTTATCGGCATGGCACATGATGGATGGATGGCTAACAGTACATTTTCTCCAGCATTTTACCACTCTCTTGCTTACTGCTCTTGACAGATCTTTACTGCCACGTCAGTTTTTCATCTTGCAAAAATATCTATAAATGTAGTCTTTGTATTGCATTCTGGGATGTCAGATTTCACGGACTTAATGATGTGAATCTTGCATGACTTGGGAGTGTTGAGTGTATAGTGCTAGAGCTATATTTTAATAGACTGATAGGCACCCTGTCAATGATGCGGTCAACATCACACCGGACATTGCCCAGAACATTTCCCGGGTATCCATATAAGGCTGGATCGATCTGGGAGCCCACACAAGCAGCATACCCGATTGGGTAAGGTTTCAACCACATGGCTACAGAATCCGCAGTCAAGTGTGCTAACTACTGTTCTATAACGGCTCTCGAGCGGCCAGATAGGTGTGTATGACGTAGTTAGCTCGGTGGGTGGGTTGTTAGGTAGGTAGGTGGGTAGATAGGTGTGTATTTTGGGTGAGCTGGTGGGTAGTTACGTAGTTAGATTGTTACTTAGATATGTTTACGTATTTAAGTTAATAGTTAGATGAATAGGTGTGTCGGGAATCTCCGTGGCGAAGTAGTCAAGCCGTTTGACTCGGGTTCCGAAGGTTGTGGGTTCGATTCCGGGCCGCGTCCTTCGGTTCACGAGTTACACTTTTCAGGAGACTTCTGTGGGTCGTCGCTAGAGCTACGGAGTTCGTGCTTTGTGCGACGCTTTCCGCGCTGCGGAAAGAGACCGAGTCATATGGATTAAACCCGGTGCAATGAAGTCGACCCTGTCGACTTTTAAGCGACTTGATAGGTGTGTGGCTGGGTGGGTTGACAGGTATTTACATAGTTAGGTTGTTACTTAGATGTTTTTACGTATTTAAGTTAATAGTTAGATAAATATGTGTGTGGCTGGGTGGGTTGACAGGTAGTTAGGTTGTTACTTAGATGTTTTTACGTATTTAAGTTAATAGTTAGATGAATAGGTGTGTGGCTGGGTGGGTTGACAGGTATTTACGTAGTTAGGTTGTTACTTAGATGTTTTTACGTATTTAAGTTAATAGTTAGATGAATAGGTGTGTGGCTGGGTGGGTTGACAGGTATTTACGTAGTTAGGTTGTTACTTAGATGTTTTACGTATTTAAGTTAATAGTTAGATGAATAGGTGTGGCTGGGTGGGTTGACAGGTATTTACGTAGTTAGGTTGTTACTTAGATGTTTTTACGTATTTAAGTTAATAATTAGATGAATAGGTGTGGCTGGGTGGGTTGACAGGTATTTACGTAGTTAGGTTGTTACTTATATGTTTTTACGTATTTAAGTTAATAGTTAGATGAATGTGTGTGTGGCAGGGAAGTAAATAATTAGTTGGGTAGGCAGGTGTATAGTTAAATAGTTAGCTGAGTAGATACGTATTTAGGTAGTTAGTTGTGTGAGTAATTAAATGGCAAGGTGGATGGTTAGGTAGGTTATAGATTTAGTATTTTCCATAAATATAATTACTATATAATCAATAGTGTCCCCTCTTTGCACTTGTTTGAACCAGTCACCCTTACTCCGCTCTATAATTGCACACAAACTAACGAAGATCTCCCCAACATGTTCTATGCATGTCTAAGCATAGCACCTCAATGTTTCTCCCAGGAAATCAATCGCTCCACAACTAATTGTTATTTTAGTAAACAACTCGCATATCTCCTTCTTTTCACAGCTATTTCCCCGTTGTTAGCTCGTGGCCGTCTGTTTATTTGAGATTAGAATACACGGTATGTTTACGAAAATACCTTCTTTATATGGACGAGCCGGGAAGAAATATAATTTGTACACTGTTTGTGTTTATTCTTGTGAGGTTCCTCTCGCTATTTTTCTTGGCCCGGTATTTATTCGTAAGCGTTTTCCTAGCATATCTGTTGTCGCCTGCTAGATAAGGGAAATCATTAGCGCGTGCCTAAGGCGAGTCAGCCTTCCTGGTTAAAATAACAGGAAGGATTCGGAGAATTACAAGGAGCTTCCACTTCTTCCTTTTAACAACACGATCAGATATACACTTTACTACGAACTTCACCAATGCGATTAATTAATTTTTACGGGACTGTTCGTATTTGTGGTATATTAGCCTCGTCAGAATTGACTGACTGGGCATATTTTCCCTTAACAATTATTAGAAAAATACTGCTCGTAAATTATGGTGGAAACTGAAGGAAGGGAGGTAGTCACGGGCGCTGGAACTTTAATTACACCCCCTCTTCCCCCCACCACCGCGACATTTAATGGTATAAATGAAAGATAACAACAACAACAACAACAACGATAATTATATATAAGAGGCTTCTCATAAGTCTTTAGCCTGACCATGAAGGAGTAGGCGGAGAAAATTGAAATTTGGCGCAGTGCTTATTCCTTCTCAATATAGCCACCACCTGAATTTATGCATTTCTGCCATCTCTGGGTGACCTTGAAAAGACCTTCAGAATAAAACAACCTATTTTTCGAACTAAACCATTTATCACAAGCCAGTATGACATCTTCGTCACTGTCAAGACGATTTCCATTCAGCTGTTTTTTACGATTTGGTGAATCCAAGTCTCATCTACCGTCCCCATGGTCTTTTACATGTTTTTTCGACCGCCACATGTTGAGCAACTGGCCACAGCAATCAACCCGTGTTTGTTTCTGTTCACATGTCAGCAGGCGCGGGGCACACTTTTCTCATGTTCAGTCTGTTGTGTAAAATTCTAAAAACTGTACTCTTACTCAGTTTTGCTGAACCTGATATCTCTGCAGCAATTGTCATTTTCCTATCCTGGTCTATGATTTTCTTCACTTTTGCAGCATTTGTATCATTGCACTCTGAGGACGGTCGTCCTGGTCTTGGCAGATCTGCAACTTGGGAACGGCAACACTTAAACTGCAAACACCAATTTTTTACAGAAGCATATGAAGGACAGACTTCCTCAATCACTGGCCCCCATCTCCCTGTGTATTTCTGTAGGTTTTTTACCCTGTAACATGAAGAATTTTATCACAGTCCTGGCGTCTGATTTCTCCACTGTTCTGACAAACCGTTGGATGTGCAGATCTGGTCAATAGGGTGTGTTGTGCCATGCACCATATCGGGAAACCCAGTTGAGGTGGGACATTCATAATTCATGTGTCCATTACAAATTGAATGATCTATATACATTTGCCAAATTTCAGTTTTCTCCACCTACTCCTTCATGGTCAGGCCAAAGACTTATGAGAAGCCCCTTGTAATTACCAAAACTGGGGGACTTCCATTCTGAACAACAAATCCCGACTCAGGAGTATGCTATGGATATGTGAAGTGTTAGGGCCATCTCATTTTGTAGGTCTGGGTGGAAACAAACGAACGAACAAACTTTATTTTCAAAGGGCCATAAATTGGGCATGCAGACCCGTTTTACAGTCGGCCCTTCCAGTCACTCATCTTGTGTACATCAGTTATCGGTTGTGCATGCGACATTCACATAGAGAAAACAAAGATACTTGTGGATGCAGTCAGAAATAGATGGTCAGTCTTTCCCTCTCTTAGCGGATGACGAGCGCAGGAACCGAACCCTCGTCCGACCGCTATCATGACACTATCAATTATCAGCATAGCCTCCTAACGATTACAACAAATCTCGCTCTAAAATACAAATCCTGTTGCAGGAACCTAATTGTGGATGTGTGAGGTGTCGGACCATCACATGACGTCATCAAACCAAGAAACGCCTTGTGTTTTCTGCTAAACAGTGCTTCACATCGCGCGGCGGGATGTACGCTACCGGATATGCCCGAGTACAGGATTATAAACATGCAGACCAGCTGACATACAATACACCTCAGCGTGCGGCTGGCCGATTGGCTGCAATGTCGGGCTCTTATTCGGGAGACCCGGGTTGGAATCCTCCGTAAGGTGTGGAGTTTTTTTGTTTTTTTGTCCGGGGCAAAAAGAAAACTCTAGCCTGCACAGCTCTCGACGACTGCACTAGCCATGTGGTCTTTATTCAAGCACATCGAAGTCAAGAGAAAAGATATTGCAACCAACGCCTGGTAGGAACAGTGAGCTGAGAAACTGGGCTGGCTGCTGGATCGGAGGTCTGAGCACTCATGAGAATACCCAATGTGTAGTGATGTAGATCACCACACCATAATGTAACATTACATGACAAAAGACTGCAACTACATTGTAGTTATGAAATATGTTTGGTTTTTTTCGCTTGCTTGTTTTTTAATGTTGATGGTGACAGAACTTTCGTCACACCGCAATATAACTACCACGCTCGTTTCTATTTTTGTGATTGTATATGCCAGCTTTCCTAACAGTTAGGGGGCTGAGTGGTCTTGAGGTATGGTGTCTGCCTCGAGTGCTGGAGGTCCTGGGTTCAAGCCCCGGTGAGGGCCGGGGATTTTTTCACGTGGGCTTCTCGTAACAAAATTTCACCTGGGTCTCTCGGTAGTGAGATCGGACGCCCGTGTGTATTGTTGCGCATGTAAAAACTCCCTGTATAGATGGAAATCGAAAAAGAGTAGCCTAACGGCGCTGCTCGGGCAAAATTTTGAGTTTAAAATCTAATCAAAGTATTTCAGGATCCTCGCCGCTGCTACGGAGTTCGTGCACTGAGCTGAGATTCTCCGGACTCAGGCTTGAGTTAGGAGTAGAACGGAGCACTTATGTGTTACACTCATGTGCCGTGATGTTGATCCGTAAATTAAACTAAAATAAACTCCTAACTGTTGTTTGTTTGCCGTCTACTAATCAATGTCTTTAAGCCATATATAGGCAGATGTGGCTTACTGTGTATTACCAGGGTTGCAACAATTCAATGGCTCGTATAACGGCATCTCGCGTCGTCAGTCTGCATTCAGTTGCCATTGGCACCCACAAAAATATCTCAATATATCTTGAACTACCAAATCATGTGACTTTTGTTCGCATAAAGCGCTGACACAAGCGCTTGAATCACAGCAGCCATTTAGTGCGTGTGTAATATACATTAAAGTCATCAAAGACAAGAGGTGTTCTCATAGCACTAGGAATTGTATGGAAGTCAAGGGAGTTAAACTTAGAGCCAGACATAAAATATTTCACCATCATCATGTGCCATGCCAGTAAGTGCCGGTGGTCATGTTTTGCTATCTCACTAGATTACCAGAGTCGTGGATCAACTCAGTCTTCTTGTCTCGACCATGCAACGTAGCCAAGCCATCCAGGTATTTACTTCTCTGCTCTCCCCTTGCTCTCTTTCCCTCGATCTTGCCAGTTGTCACCAAGTTTTTCAATTTATTTCTTCTCATAACGTGACCAAAACAGTGTGAATGTCTGCGTCTACTTTCTCTAATCAGTTTACGGTTTTAATTTGTTTCTTGTAGTACTTGGTCATTGGTGTTTCTGTCTGTCCATAGTATTCTTTGCAATTTCCTCAGAAACCACATTTCCACAGCCATCAGATGTTTTTCAGCTTGTCTGCTCATTGTTCACGCCTCACATCCATACAAAAGCACAGGTTCTATGTAGCACCTCAACACACTTTTTCTCGTTGAAGATGAAATCTTTTTATTGATCGGTATGCTTTTCATCTTGCAAAAGGCTGCTTTGTCATTGCAATTCTTGTTCTAATCTCTTCAAGGCATCTCCCATCAGATGTTATGACTGATACCGAATTACTTGTTTAAGAATATTCCAATTTACCTGTATATTACATTGTGGTATTTCCTTCTTCTTAGTCACGACCATAATCAGTGTTTTCTTACAATTTAATTCTAACCCAAGAATGTTTAACTCCAATGGTAAATCTGTACTACTGTATGGGTCAGAACATGGACTAGAGTGATTAATAAACTACAGACATTCACTAAGTACCGGCATGGCACATGATGGATGGATGCACTAAGTGGTGCCTGTACAAACAGCGGTGCTAACATGGTATGACAGAATCACCAATGGGACCACATAGAACTAAACAAATCCCAGTCAACCAAGAAGTGAGGGAATTATGCTGGATCTGGACAGCACACACACCGAGAACCCCTGAGGAAAGTATACACGCTCTTGTCCGCAAACTAAACACAGAGATATACAAAAACATATTCGAGAGCTTTGTAGCACAATTCGTAATCCCGCATACCGCGTTTGAAAAACAGCAGCGGGCGATTTGGCATTAGACCGTCTTAAGTTTGTTTTCATGCAATGTTATAAGTTCTGGCCGTGTAGAAAGCATTGGCAAACTTCTGAACGTAAACTTGTCAAGAAATCATAAACAGCAACCCCCCCCCCCCCCCCCCCAAAAAAAAGAAGAAGATGGGATTGACTGCTACGTCCTGTAAAGGATATGCAACTAACTTAACTTAAAAACATATGGAGAAAGGATTTACAGAAATGAAAAAAAAAATATTGAGAGAATATAAGGGGTTAAAGGGCAGATGAAGAGGCAGTCATTAAGTTCATCGTGGTCACACGTGTGTTGTGTTTGTCTGGAGCTCACAGACGACAATAGAAAGGGAACGAATATCAGAGGAAGCTGTGAAAGTTAGTCGCTTGACCTTTTACAGCACGTCGCAATCAACCCCAGGCATTTATTTTCTGTTTGTGATTGTGTAGACCATTTTTCGGTTAGAAGCTTGCGACTGCATTTTGAACGACCGACGCTCATACTATTGTGAATGTCAACGCAAAACTTCCAAACATTTGAATCCAGAAAATCGGGGAAGGGGGTAGTTTTTGAAATTTAGAATCCTCCAGTCATGCTTGCTCTGCGGCGGAGATATTATCACTGAGATACTTAAATCAACATGTAGTGAATGCAGCATGGCCATGCTTGCCGGCACTTATGACTTAGGGTTAGTGAACGCAGTTCGACGTACCGTGTAGAGGCTTCGAAATCAGGCGCAGATGATTTGGAAGCAAACCGCTATGCGTTGATTGTCATGGTATGAGCGACGTTCGTTCAGAAAACAAAGGTAAAGTACTGAGCTTAAAATTGCCGATTAATTCATAAAAAAACCAGGGAATACCGAAGTTGATTGCGATATCATGTTATTATCATATATCTTTCAAATAACTTTAGTTAATCATCCGCCGCCAGTCTCCCTGGCTAACGACGTTGTTCGTAATCCTGTATATCCACGTGGGGAAAATAACTGCGCGAGATTCGGTAGCTGTAGCAACACTCCCTGGGATGAGAGGAACTGATACAACATCTTAACTACAGGATGTCTTCAGACTGGGAATTAGGTGTATTCGACTTACTATACCCCACCAGTCTCTGGATACCTATCTCTCTTTCACTCACCCAATGGACGTTAACCTATCACACTCCGTCTTGAATGCATGACGCAGCTCTGATATCTATCCATGTCAACTAAAGTGTGTATTGTACAAATGAGGATTATGATAATGAGGATGAGATAGACCTAGCGGCTGCTAGGAATGTCTAGACAAAGAAGCACCGGAGTAGCCTCAGGAAGTAGCTGTCATCATAGGAAAGGTCCAGAGCAGTACGCCACAAGTCGTCGGTTACAGGCCTCACCGCGTGCATCGAGTCCTCCAGCAAGATCCGTCTTCACAGGGCGCATTGGGGTGTTCGTTCCGACTAAACTGTTGCCTGGAACCTCTCTTCTGGGACGACATTGAAGGCTGGCCCACACTGGTCTCAATAAGTCGAAATGTCTTTAGTGTGGCCGGTTAGAGAAGTGACACTCCATCAATCACTCTCCATAAATCTCATAGAGGGTCGTTAGGGTGGGAGCACCCGCTCAGTCTCTGCTAGTAAAAGTCCCTATTGTTTCTAGTGTCTCTACACTCCGGCAGAATCATAAGCCAAAGTAGCCTGGCACAAATCGCTGAAGGTATCTTGCTCTCTCTGGCGGTTGTTCGGTCTGCTGTCTTCAAACGATGGACAAGCACTCAAAAAGTATACTTGCCCTAAGGTAAGGTGACAAATATATGAAGTGGCCATGTTGAACTACAAGCGGTGATGACTTTGGCAAAGTGGTAGCTGGCCCCGTGCTCTGAAGTAGTAAACTCTCTGGAGCAGGTACACCTTGAGATTCGTGGAGGTGTCCCCTGACTGCTGACCCAGTCACTTGCCTTGCTCCCTATCACCGGACCCGTCACCAGACGTTCAACTTCTCAATCAGGAAGGCAGAATCTGTGGAGGATAACACTCGGTGAAAGTATCATGTATTAAGCTTACCATACGTGAGTTCACTCTCACCACCTCTCCTCAGAATTATAGACTCTTCACACAAGAGTCCAGTCTCCCTCATAAGCTGCTGTCATGTGCCGGAGATGTACTGGGCCTAGGACTTGTCAGTCCGCTCTTTTAACTGTGTCGTCTTCCCCGGACTGGAATATAGCTTGGGCCAAGGTCGTCTCTCCCTTGTCTCTGAGGTGTCTTCCTACCCTGAAAGACTTCTACATGACATTTGAGGTTAGTGAATCAATAGTAATAGTAGGCGGAATGGCCCTGAAGTAGGGCCGGTGGCTATACATCCAAACCTCCTCCTAGTTCTATCCAATCTCCCTGGTTCACTTCCATGTTACCAGCCAGAGTTTATGTAGTACCATGCCACAGGTACCATATATCCAAATCCAATGTTATATACTTGGTGCACTCTCTGTAGCAGAAATCCACACCCCGTTCTTTCCTCCCGCGTCAAGGGCCGGAGCATTTAAAACGGTGTCACTGTTCTTTGTGAACAGCCCTGACCCTTCTCTCCGGAATCCACTATATATTAAGCTGGCATTCCGTTAAGGCATACTAACTACAAGACAGATGTGAGGAAAGCCAAGAAGAAAAGCCAGTGGTCGCCCCACCATGCGACAACGTCCTTCGACTCAAGTCACGACGTTGGAACGACATCCGATACTTCTGTCGACCCTCGCACTTTATTCATCTCGACAGGCCACGTTGGTAGACACCTCACTCGACCTAGTATAGACGACTTCCTACTCAACTTCTGGTTTTCCCCCATCCCCCCCCCCCTCCCCAGTTCCGCCCCACCAGCTTCGATGACGCTCGATTTCAGGAAGCTGGGCCATGTGTGAACTCAAATTAAAGGTTTCATTGCCCTGAATTCAGTTAACCCAACCTAAAGTGGCTGCAAAGGAGCCCCGCACCGCTAGGATGCTAAATATCCCTGCACTACACTACTTGTAATTACGCGCGGTCCCGAAAGGTTGACTCCAGGCCCACACAATGTTACCAGTTCACATTTGACCCACTTTCCCGCACAACGACTGTTACACGGCCACCTAGCTCTATCGCGGTCGCCGACTACTGACACAACGCTAAATAAACTAAGTCACTCAATATACCTTCGAATTTCCACACAATCGGCTGCTGAAAACGACATCGAGGTCCTTCGAAAGCTTTGAAGACATCATTCGTCGCATCCTTAAGGAAATACACAATGACACTCGGCGTCTGGCCGCCTTGAACACCTCCGCCCAACTGACTGCTTTGTCTGCCGGGCTCTAGGAATCGCCCATGCACGTGACACTTGCGCAGTCGGTCTCACTGAGCTACGCTCACCATGTCAGGCTTTTCGAACCTTCCAGACTTGCAAATACAAAGGGCGATCATTTTGGAGCGTACCTGGTTGGGTAATCTCGGGGTTGTTTCCCTTAGACCACACGGCCGAATGACGGCATTTCGTGACATCATTCTGTTAATATCATACATCATGCAAATAACTTTAGTTAATCATCCGCCGCCCTTTAGTTAATCATCCGCCGTCGGTCTCCGTGTCCAAGGAGTTTACGACGTTGTTCGTAATCCAATTTATCCACGTGGAGAAAACAACTGCGCGAGATTCGGTAGCAGATCGAGCCGCACTGGTAACGTAGGGGGTATGTAAGCCGATCGTTCTGAAATCATAGCAAACTACTGAACGTAAAACTTGCCTAGTTCATCAACAGCAGCTGAAAAATGTTGGTGTTGACTGCAACGTCCTTTAAAGGATATGCAATATGAAATCATCCGCCAGCTGAGTCCTACTGCATGCTGATTTCGGCCCTGTCCCAGCTTTTTCCCGTTTGTATTGGTGCATTACTCTACTTCTTATGTCGCCCACCTTACTATATCTATATCTGCAACGCTGAGGTTATTCTATGTCACCTGGTCTGCACTAAAGTTACTTGCCGGTAGAAACAGATGATGTTCAGTTAATTTTGCAAAAGACAAAACAAAAATAGTTGACAATCCTAGGACACGTTCCAGCTGTTTATTACACTTCTAATACAGAATATTTCACATGAACTGCTGATAATTCTCACTTTGAAACTTGGTCTATTCTTGTTACAGATCATCTGGAGGCGAAAGTCGGATCCGAATCCACTGACCATCGGCCGCAGAACGTTTGTGGAAGATGCCCGAGTGAGTGTCGAGAATGTCCCGCTGGGTCCCGACTGGCACTTGATTATTAAACAGGTTAGAACTGTCGTCGCTCTGACAATTACATGTAGTTCTTTCCGTTGTTCTTTCTGTATTATCAAACAAGTTAGAACTGTCACCGCTCTAACAATTACATGTCGTTCTTTTCGTTGTTTATTCTGTTTTATTAAACAGGTTAGAACTGTCATCGCTCAAACAATTAAATATAATTCTCTCCGTTGTTCTTTCTGTATTATCAAACAGGTCAGAACTTTCGTCGCTCTAACAATTACATGCAGTTCTTTTCGTTGTTCGATCTGTTTTATTAAATAGGCCATAACTGTCATCGCTCTAACAATTACATGTAGTTCTTTCCTTTGTTCTTTCTGTATTATCAAACAGGTTAAAACTGTCATCATTCTAACAAGAAAATGTAGTTATTTCCGTTGTTCAACTGTATTATTAAACAGGCTAGAACTGTCATCGCTCAAACAATTAAAAATAGTTCTTTCGGTTGTTCTTTCTGTATTATTAAACAGGTTAGAACTGTCATGGTTCTAACAATTAAGTGTAGTTCTTTCCGTTGTTCATTCTGAATTATCAGACAGGTTAGAACTGTCATCGCTCTAACAATTAAATTTAGTTTTTTTTCCCCCGTTATTCCTTCTTTATTATTAAACAGATTAGAACTGTCATCGCTCTAATAATTAAGGGTAATTCTTTTTTTTGTTCATTATGTATTATTAAACAGGTTAGAACCGTCGTCGCTCTAACAATTAAGTGTAGTTCTTTCCGTTGTTCATTCTAATTATTAAACAGGTTAGAACCCTCGTCGCTCTAACAATTAAATGTAGTTCTTTACGTTGTTAATTCTGCATTATATTTCTCTTATGTTCATTATTCTTTTTCTGTCTTTCATCCTGTGGTGTTGTTAGTTGGGGAAAGTTATTAGGCGTTCCAGTTATGAATGGAACAAAAGATTCGGAGAGATGGAACAGGGAAGCTGGTCTTATGTTAGAAAAAAAGCCGGACAATAGAGAAAGAAGAAACGAGATGAAGATATATGTGGAAAGTTGAAATAGCTTGAAAACACATTGTAGTATAAGCACCAGAAAAGGCATTACAATGTTGCACGACAGAGATTATCGAGAGGAAATAATCTAAGAGGAAGGATGACTTACAGGAGGGGTGGACAACATCGAGAGATGGATTGGAATAATCTTATACAAATGCATCTCAAAGACACATGATGGAGACTCATTGCAACCGACTGTCAAAATGGAGATGACATTTAACTATGATGATTATGGTGGTGACGAAGATGATTTGAATGTCAGGATCGCCACAGTGTTTACCATACCATTTCTCTGAGGAAGAGGAAGAAATAGAAGTAGAAGTAGCAACATCAGTAGTAGTCGAAGAAGGAGGAGAAGAAGAACCCAGTAATGCGTGCTTTACTATATAGCATGTGAGAGTCATGCAGACTGCAACACCGTCAGGGCAAATTGTAGGTAGGCTGCTTAGTGTCCACTCATCACCAGATTGGCTGGGGGAACATCCCACGCATTTAAATTGACGTGAACTATGAAGTGGCTCAATAGAGTACAATCCACTCAGTTCAGATGGTGGAAAATAGGGAATGGCTCAATGGAACATGATCCACTCAGCTCAAAGAGCGGTAACTGTGGAATGGCTCAATGAGCACAACTCACAGAGATGAGATGGTGGTAACTATGGGATGGCTTAGTTAACAACCACCATTCCACCATTTAATGAACTGCGTCGCTCTGTTTTATCGAGCTTGTGCATCAGGAAATCCGACTTTGACAGCATCTTTTCGTGTTTGCTTTCCCTAGCTTTTGACTTCCCTTAGTCTACATACAAGACAATAGGTCTGTGTCTCTCTTTGTCTTTCCATCTCTTGATCTGTCCGACAAAGAAGACCTTATCAATAGCTGTGCTACCGTCGGCATAGAACATCGGGGTTTATAGAACACGTAAACGCCTCTACCTTTTAAGGAGGAGTCACAACACAGGGGTAGTAAACAAGCTATTAAGAATGTGTCACACTACCACACATTCGTGATGGGCACACCAGTAAGTGTTGACCTCTGTAAATAATATATCAGCAGTTTGACAGTGTGAGAGATAGGCCGAGAAGTGTGGCCATCAATAAGCAACTATGGAGTGGCTCTTCAGTCTCCATCTAGTTCTATTGTTCCATTTCATTTTCGCTTTCTGTGTGCCTTCGTTTCTTCATTTTATCCATATTGATTCTATTTTTTGTAGATTCTTTTTTCAAACATTTTTTTTCACCTTACTCTCCGTTATGAATGCATTGTATAATTGTTTTTCTTTGCTTCTTTACAACTGTGTCCTTTTTTATTTGCATGCGTATTTACATTTTTATTTCGTGTGTGTCAATACTCCCTCTTTCTGTGGCTTTCTCTGTTTTATTTTATAATTTTTACGTGTTGTGTTTCTTTGTCTTTAAATGTGCACATCGCTGTCTCCATCTGCCTCTTCTTTCTATCATTTTCTTTCTCTCTTTCCTCTCCATTTTCAGTTTGTTGTTTTTGATAGACTACAAACTCACTGTCAAATATGTTTGATCACCTGGACTGCTTCGGCAGTGTCTGCACTGATATTTTGACAACTGTCTGTCTTCTCCACACATCATTTTATACTTTGGAAACTAACAACACGTTTTTACCCCCGAATTTCAAACAGAGGGTTTTCACAACATTATATATCTTCTAAAATAACAAAACGTGTTTTTTGTCCTGAATTCCAAACGCATGATTTTCACAATTTTACATAATACACAGGGAGGGTGGTTTGCTAGACAGTTGCCTGGTGGCTAGACGTTTGCCTGGTGCCTGGTGGCTAGACGTTTGCCTGGTGGCTAGATGTTTGCCTGGTGGCTAAACGTTTGCCTGGTGGCTAAACGTTTACCTGGTGGCTAGACAGTTGCCTGATGGATAGACTTTTGCCTGGTGGGTAGACTGTTGCCTGGTGGATAGACTGTTGCCTGGTGACTAGACGTTTGTCTGGTGGCTAGACGTTTGCCTGGTGGCTAGATATTTGCCTGGTGGTTAGATGGTTGCCTGGTGGCTGGATGTTGCCTTGTGGCTAGGTGTTTTCCTGGTAGCTAGACGATTGCCTGGTGACTAGACCTGGTGACTAGACGTTTGCCCGGTGACTAGACCTGGTGACTAGACGTTTGCCCGGTGACTAGACCTGGTGGCTAGACGATTGCCTGGTGCTTGTCTGATGGCTAGACGTTTGCTTGGTAGCTAGATGTTCGCCTGGTGGCTAGACAGTTGCTTTATGGATAGACGTTCGTCTGGTGGGTAGACTGTTGCTTTGTGGTTAGACTGTTGCCTGGTGACTAGACGTTTGTCTGGTGGTTAGATGTTTGCCTTGTGGCTAGATGGGGTCCTGGCGGCTACATGTTTGCCTGGTGGCTAGACGGTTGCCTTGTGGCTAGATGTTTGCCTGGTGGTTATACGTTTGCCTGGTGGCTAGATGTTTGCCTGGTGGCTAGACGGTTGCCATGTGGCTAGACGTTTGCCTAGTGGCTAGATGTTTGCCTGGTGGTTATACGTTTGCCTGGTGGTTAGATGTTTGCATGGTGTTTGCATTATGGATAGACTGTTGTCTGGTGGGTAGACTGTTGCCTGGTGGCTAGATGTTTGCCTGGTGGTTAGACGTTTGCCTGGTGGCTAGATGTTTGCCTGGTGGCTAGATGTTTGCCTGGTGGCTAGACTGTCGCCTGGTGGCTAGACGGTTGCCTGGTGGCTAGACTGTTTCCTAGTGGATAGACTGTTGCCTGGTGGATAGACTGTTACCTGGTGGATAGACTGTTGCCTGGTGGGTAGACTGTTGCCTGGTGGATAGACTGTTGCCTGGTGGATAGACTGTTACCTGGTGGCTAGACTGTTGCCTGGTGGGTAGACTGTTGCCTGGTGGGTAGACTGTTGCCTGAGGGATATACATTTCCCTGACCTGCCTGTCGGCTAAGCGTTTTCCTGATGGATAAACATTTGCCTGGTGAATAGACGTTTGCCTGGTGACTAGATAGTTGCCTGCTGGCTAGACGTTTTCCTAGTGGCTAGCGGGTATGGGTTCCAATCCGCATTGACACGGATTCTTTTTTTTTTTAATTGATCTGGGCTCACAGGGCGGCCCGGGCTGAAAATTGATACCAGGAATTGTCTTGGGAAGTAAGGCAGCCAGATACTGACCACATCATCCACTAAATCACGATTCTCATCTCATTTTTTATTCAGGACTGACGAAATTTTTTATCTATTTACGTTAAATAGTGTAGCTTGTCAAAGTGAAGCGTGAATGGGGGTAAGAGTGCCCGATTATGGGTTTCATGTATCAAGATCCAATTATTATGCTTCTTAATTTTTCTACGAGAATGTGATTTTCTACGGTCAATATGATTTTCTACGAACAAATTCCAATTAGCCCATATCAAATATGAGTCTAGCACAGTGTTTCCCAACGTGGGGCCCACGCCCCACATGGGGGAAATTCGACTGTTAAGGGGGGGGGGGGGGGGGGGGGGGGGGGGGGGGGGGGGGCAATTCGAAAATGGAAGAAATCGGCTGAATATAACAAAACGGGGAGACTTGAGACTGAAGTTAACTAAATTGGAACCTGACATAAGATCTCTTTGCAGCAAGCATCAAGCGCAAGGATCTCACTAAATTTAAATAATAAATAATTACTAATAATTAAAATAATATAGAAAAATTTTTCATTAAAATTATTTTGTACTTGAATTTCAGTTCTCCATTATATGTTTTGAAAATTTACTTACTGTGTTTGCTCAATAATTACCTAGTGATTTCTTCCTAAAACCTATCATTCAAGTTTCTTTAGCGAACATTTCAATTTTTGAATATTAAAAATTATGTATATGTTGAGGGAGGGGGGGCGTGGGGCGGAGGAGGGGGGCAATATGAATTTTAGAAAGGCTTAAGTGGGGCATGGCACAAAAAAGGTTGGGAAACACTGGTCTAGCACCATACACGAAATGTAAAAGTGCCCTATACGTGACTGCCTGCTTGCTTACTTACTGCTGGTGCTGGACACTCTTGCCACAAATGTTCAGCTGTCGTTTTACCAGTTACACAGTTACTTCCCTTCCTATCTCCTAACCTTGGTATGTTAAACATGTGGTATTTTAGCCTGTTCTGTCCTGTCCGTAGTTTGAAGATTGTTAATTGTTCTTTGTATTACTAATCTCCGTTTGTAATTCTCACTCCTTGGTATATTAAACATGTGGTATTTCAGCCTGTTCTGCCTGTCTGTAGTTTGAAGATTGTTAATTGTTCTTTGTATTACTAATCTCCGTTTGTAATTCTCACTCCTTGGTATATTAAACATGTGGTATTTCAGCCTGTTCTGCCTGTCCGTAGTTTGAAGATTGTTACTTGTTCTTTGTATTACTAATCTCCGTTTGTAATTCTCACCACCGTGTCTCGGTAGGTCTCCCTCTGTCGTCGTTTGCCTCATGGGTTGCAGTGAAAGGACTTGTTACGAAATACAGTCCAAACCGTTTAAGGCGATCTCGGATGTGACGAATCTCTGTTGTGAAGAACAATATTGTATTGTACGTTGTAAATGCATAACTATATTTTTTTTTTCGCGTTTCCATCCTGTTTCAGGATATTGCGGATTCCTAGGCTAGATTACGCTCATCAGCACGCCACGACTTTCTGAGCGACCGGCTCCATACTCTCATAAGTCACTTTTGCGATTCGAACCACTGCTAATTCTCGTCGCGTCACGTGACGAGAGTATTCGGGGTTAGCGGAGAAAGCTGCTAACCCCTCGGCCATGGAGGCTTGAACGAAATATGCATAGCGAAAATCTGTATGATTCTTTGCAAACAGAAAAACGGTGTGGTACAGGAGATAACCAACCTTACTACGAAATTAAAGTTCCCAGCACTTGCTGTTAAAATCTCCGTACGCGTGCGGACTGGACAATGCACGACCGACATGCAAAAATACGCAAGCTCTTCCACCTGGGATGTTTAAGTAAACTGCTTAACATAAAATGGCAAGATAAGACCGCAGACGTAGGGGTTCTTTCAGTGACTGGCAGGATGATATCCCAGCGAGCTTAGGATGAACCCAACAAGCAGAAAACAGGACGCCCTGAAAGCCTGGGTGAAGACATGGGGTATTAACCTTAATATCTTATAACTATGAGAACATTGCTGCTGCTGCTCGTTCTGCCTGGTGAAGTGAAGTCTGTACCGGCTAGATGGCTTTGGAACAGTTTACGGTTGGGTAAGCTGCACGGATGAATTCCATTCGAATATTAAAGGTGAAGTTACACCCTGGCATTCTTACACTCTCATTGTAAGAGACGTTTCCGAGCTGGTACGAGTATTTGTCTACCCGTGAACCCACTCTAAAACTAACAGATGATAATTTGGTCTCTTATAAAGCTAACAAATGACAATATGGTCTCTTATGAAATTAACACATGACAATGTGGTCTCTTGTAAAGTTAACATATGACAATATAGTCTCTTATAAAGCTAACATATGACAATATGGTCTCTTATAAAGCAAACAGGTGACAATATGGTCCTCTTATAAAGTTATCAGATGAAAATATAGCCCTCTTTTAAAACTAATAAATGACACTATGGTCTCTTATAAAGCTAGCAGATGAAAATATGGCCCCTTATATAAACTAAAAGAAGACAATATGGTCTCTTATAAAGCTAAGAGATGAGAATATAGTCTCTTATGAAACTAACAAATGACAATATGGTCCTCTTATAAAGCTATCAGATGAAAATATAGTCCTCTTATAAAATTAACAATTGACGTTATGGTCTCTTAAAACTAGCAAATGAAAATATGGTCCCTTATAAAAACTAACAGATGACAATATGATCTCTTATGAAACTAACAAATGATAATATGGTATTGTAAAGCTAACAGATGACAATATGGTCTCTTATGAAACTAACAAATGATAATATGGTATTGTAAAGCTAACAGATGACAATATGGTCTCTTATAAAACTAACATATAAAAAATATAGTCCTCTTATAAAGCTAACAGATGTAAATATGATCTCTTATCAAACTAACAGATGACAATATGGTCCTCTCAAAAAACTAACATATGACAATATGGTCCTCTTATAAAGCTAACAGGTAACACAACATGGTCCTCATATAAAACTAACAGATGACAATATGGTCTTTTATAAAGCAAACAGGTTACAATATGGTCCTCTTATAAAGCTAACAGATTAAAATATAGTCCTCTTATAACATAACAAATGACAATATGGTCTCTTATAAAGCTAACAGATGACAATATGGCCCTCTTGTAAAACTAACAGATGACAATATGGCCCTCTTGTAAAACTAACAGATGACAATATGGCCCTCTCATAAAACTAACAGATGACAATATGGCCCTGTTATAAAACTAACAGATGACAATATGGTCCTAACATAAACCTAAAAGATGAATATATGGTCTCTTTGAAACTAACACAATATCCTATTACATACTCAATTAATTAAAATGTCCATCTGGCCAGCTAGGGGCCGTCGTGTCATAGTATCCAGTGGTTTCATCTGGTGCCTCATGGTAACATTTCACATTTCTGTCACGGCCGGATAGTTTCGTATCGTGTAGGCTGTAGTTCCGTGGCCACACAAAAAAAAAATTATTATAGAAGTCTTAGAAAAGCTGGACATAAAAGCAGACATGTAGGAAAGAATAAGCGAGGGACAATTAAAATATTGTGGCCCACATACAAAACTCGACATTCTCTTTACAATTAATCTTGAGAATGTCGAAGTCAGGCGAACAAGCGATGAGCAAACGTTTACTCTGAAAAGCGACATGAAGAGGTGAACAAACAGGAATCTGTCATAATGGAAAACCAGAGTGAATACATAAATTGTAGGAGATCCATACTAACCCACCTTTATTGCGGAGAAGGCACTTGATTGATTAGTAGCTCTAGAGTTCGCCCAGCTCTCATAAGA
>JACEFZ010005785.1:0-92500 GCA_014155875.1 Cepaea nemoralis | reverse complement strand
GAAACATGGCCGTCATCGCTTGAAGTCATGGTACATGATGATGATGGCAATTTGTAAAAGCTGCACAAAGTCATTGAAGTCACAGTACGTGCATGTAAGGCTATGTTATTATGCGGATGCTATGATTATTATGGGATTTATATGAGTGTGCATGGTTCTATGTGAGAATATCGCTATGTTCTAGGTTGTTCAGTGTTATTCTGCGCATGTTTTTCAACCATATGATTGTCTAAGTTCTGCGAATGCTTGTTTCTGGGTTATAGTATAGTTGCTAAGCTTTGTATCTATCGCTTTAAGTATACCTAAGTGTGTGTTGCTTTCCATGGATATTGTCCACAAACATTCTCTTCTGGCTTAAGTTTTTAAGTTTAAATCGTCGTTTATGTTCAAACTATTAACTAATTCTTTATTAAGTGACTTAAATATGTTCAATAATCTGAAGAAATTAGACGTAGACAATCAGGATATTTTGAACATGTTACTAGAAGAAATGTACTTGAAAATTTAGTGACAACTGGCAAGTTTGATGGGAAGAGAGCGAAAGGAAGACAAAAGGATATATACTTTGATGCTTTGGCAGCTTGGCATGGTCGGGACAAGGACACAGACCTGATTCTCGCTTCTGGTGACCGTGTGAGATAGCGAACCATGACCTCCAACGCCTGTCGGCAGGGCACTTGATGAAGAATATCTTCAATGGCGGATGTTCAAAGTCGACATGGGCTCCCAGGTAGGTGCAGCATAAATCGGGTACCAGGAAATATCTCCAGAAGTAAAGGCGGCCGCTGGGATACTGACCACATCTCTGGAAGTAAAGGCGGCCGCTGGGATACTGACCACATCACTGACAGAGTATGAAAGTAAAGGCGGCCGCTGGGATACTGACCACATCTCTGACAGAGTATGAAAGTAAAGGCAGCCGCTGGGATACTGACCACATCACTGACAGAGTATGAAAGTAAAGGCGGCCGCTGGGATACTGACCACATCACTGACAGAGTATGAAAGTAAAGGCGGCCGCTGGGATACTGACCACATCACTGACAGAGTATGAAAGTAAAGGCGGCCGCTGGGATACTGACCACATCACTGACAGAGTATGAAAGTAAAGGCGGCCGCTGGGATACTGACCACATCACTGACAGAGTATGAAAGTAAAGGCAGCCGCTGGGATACTGACCACATCTCTGGAAGTAAAGGCGGCCGCTGGGATACTGACCACATCTCTGGAAGTAAAGGCGGCCGCTGGGATACTGACCACATCTCTGGAAGTAAAGGCGGCCGCTGGGATACTGACCACATCTCTGGAAGTAAAGGCGGCCGCTGTGATACTGACCACATCACTGACAGAGTATGAAAGTAAAGGCGGCCGCTGGGATACTGACCACATCACTGACAGAGTATGAAAGTAAAGGCGGCCGCTGGGATACTGACTACATCACTGACAGAGTATGAAAGTAAAGGCGGCCGCTGGGATACTGACCACATCTCTGGAAGTAAAGGCGGCCGCTGGGATACTGACCACATCTCTGGAAGTAGAGGCGGCCGCTGGGATACTGACCACATCACTGACAGAGTATGAAAGTAAAGGCGGCCGCTGGGATACTGACCACATCTCTGGAAGTAAAGGCGGCCGCTGGGATACTGACCACATCTCTGGAAGTAAAGGCGGCCGCTGGGATCCTGACCACATCTCTGGAAGTAGAGGCGGCCGCTGGCATACTGACCACATCACTGACAGAGTATGAAAGTAAAGGCGGCCGCTGGGATACTGACCACATCTCTGGAAGTAAAGGCGACCGCTGGGATACTGACCACATCTCTGGAAGTAAAGGCGGCCGCTGTGATACTGACCACATCACTGACAGAGTATGAAAGTAAAGGCGCCGCTGGGATACTGACCACATCACTGACAGAGTATGAAAGTAAAGGCGGCCGCTGGGATACTGACCACATCACTGACAGAGTATGAAAGTAAAGGCGGCCGCTGGGATACTGACCACATCTCTGGAAGTAAAGGCGGCCGCTGGGATACTGACCACATCTCTGGAAGTAGAGGCGGCCGCTGGGATACTGACCACATCACTGACAGAGTATGAAAGTAAAGGCGGCCGCTGGGATACTGACCACATCTCTGGAAGTAAAGGCGGGCCGCTGGGATACTGACCACATCTCTGGAAGTAAAGGCGGCCGCTGGGATACTGACCACATCTCTGGAAGTAAAGGCGGCCGCTGGGATCCTGACCACATCTCTGGAAGTAAAGGCGGCCGCTGGCATACTGACCACATCTCTGGAAGTAGAGGCGGCCGCTGGGATACTGACCACATCTCTGGAAGTAAAGGCGGCCGCTGGGATACTGACCACATCTCTGGAAGTAAAGGCGGCCGCTGATATACTGACCACATCTTTGGAAGTAAAGGCGGCCGCTGGGATACTGACCACATCACTGACGGAGAGCTGATTGGCCAATACAATTGTTTGGGCTTCACACGATGTGCCGGATGCGATTGGGAGGGGGTTGGGGTGGGGGGGGGGGGAAATGGGGCGGGGGGAGAGAAAATAAGTGCTTCATTTAAAATACATTGAGTAGTTACTCTTTTCTTCTTCTCTTCTTCTTCTTCTTCTTCTTCTTCTTCTTCTTCTTCTTCTTGTCCTCCTCCTCCTCCTCCTCCTCCTCCTCCTTCTTCTTCTTCTTCTTCTTCTTCTTCTTCTTCTTCTTCTTCTTCTTCTTCTTCTTCTTCTTCTTCTTCTTCTTCTTCTTCTTCTTCTTCTTCTGCATATTATTAATATTATTATTATTACCATCATTATTATTATTATTATTATTATTATTGGTTTTGTTGTTGTGCCTGGTCTGGAGCGGATAATGGTGACCATGTCTCTCTGTTCCTCTCTGTCATTGGTTATTTTAACGAAGTCAGTGTTGTTTATATTATCAGTTGTTACACAGTTGTTAAAGCTTGCTGTACATATCTTTCCGTGTCTTCCCCTGCCTCTCTTGCCGTGTCACTCCATACAAGGCCACAACACTTTCTCTTAACTACTATATGCCGGGATATCCACTATACTTGTGCCGCCATTCCACATAACCACCCGTCCGTCTTTCCGTCTATTTATCTGTCTGTCTGTCCGTCCGTCCAGTCCACCCGCCCATCTGTCTGTCTGTCGACATATATATATATATATATATATATATATATATATATATATATATATATATATATATATATATATATATATATATATGCGCGTGCGCGCGTGTGTGTGTGTGTATGTGTGTGTGTGTGTGTGTGTTCGCCTGTCTGTCTGTCGATTTACCTAGCTGGCTGGTTGGTTGGAAGGATAGAGTAATGGATCCAGCTAGTTAACTAGCCTGATCGATTCATCTATCCATCCACGCAATCATTTATTCATGAACGCATCCATTAAACCGTTCGTCCACCATTGCATGCACCCATCCATACAATCGTCCATGCATGCGGCCATCTTTAAATTTATTCATCAACCCACCCATTCATTTATGCATGCAGAAATCCCTGTACCTACCCACCCATCCTCCCAACTTGTATTCTTCCATGCATATATGCAATCAACTGTATATATGAGTTGACTGAGGACTAATCTCTATTGGGGCATAAGTGAAAGAAGAAGAAGAATTACAAGGAGGAGGAGGTAAGAAGAGTGGCGTAAGAATGTAGAGGAAGAGGAAAAAGGAAGAACTAGACTGAAGAAGGAAGAGAAAGAAGGAAGAACTAGATGGAAAAATGAAGAAGGAATAACAAGACGAAAGAAGAGGAAGAGAAAGAACGAAGAAGAAAGAGGAAGAAGGAAGACCTACATGGAAGAAGGAATAACTAGACGAAAGAAGAAAGAACCAGACGGAAAAAGAGGAAGTAGAACAAGGAAGAACTAGACGGAAGAAGGAAGAAATAGACGGAGAATGAATAATAGACGGCAGAATGAAGAATTACACGGAAGAAGGAAAAAGAGGGAAAAGAAGGAAGAACTATACGAAAGAAGGAAGAAGAGGAAAAAGAAGAAGCGCCAAATTGTCCTATACCACCAAGCATCATTTCTCTCCGTCAGCCTCTGCTCATCTACCGCAGATGATTCCAGGTGCCACGTTATTCTCCAACGCCTCTGAGATCATTCCAGTCGTGCACATTTTCCACCGCATCTCAGTCATTCCAGTTGTCACGACATCCCTCAACACCTCTCAGTTCATCTCAGTTGCCATTTCATTCTCCAACGCCCTTCAGATCATTCAAGTCGCCACGACATTCTCCAACGCCCCTGTGATTAGTTTATAACCAGATAATAAACACTATTTGCCCCCTTCATTAGCCTCTTGATAGGTGGGTGCCGGGTGTTTGGGTGTGAGTGGTTGAGGGATGAGTACGTGGGTGGGGGGATGTGTGTGGGGATGTGTGTGTTGGTGGGGATGTGTGTGTGAGTGGGGAATGTGCATTGGTGGCGTATGTGTGGGTTGGTGGGGGATGTGTGTGTAGGGGATGAGTGGATGGGGGATGGGTGATTGGGAGTGTGTAGGTGGATTGGTGGAGGATGTGTAGAGGATGTGTGGGTGGGTGGAATGTGTGTAGGATGAAGGATGGGTGTGGCGTCTATGTGGGTGGGGAGATTGTGTGGGTTGGAGATGTGTGTAGGGGTGGGTGTGGGATGTGTGTGTGGTGGGTGGGGGGAGATTGTGTGGTGGGGGAAGTGTGGGTGGGTGTGATGTGTGGAATGGGTGCATGATGTATGGGTTGGCAGGGGATGTTTGTGTGGGTGGGTGAATGTGTGGTTGGGTATGTGTGTTTGGCTGAGTGGTTGGGGGTGTGTGGGTGGGTGGGGGGGGGGGAGGATGTGTGGGTGGGCGAGTATGTGTGGAGTGGGGGATGTGTGTGTAGTAGGGTGATGTGTGTATGTGGGGGATGTGTGGATGGGGATGGGTGGGGCATATATGTATGCCTCGGGTTTGTGCGTGGTTAGAGTGGGGGGATGTGTGTGTGTGGTGGATGTGTGGTGGGTGGGGATGTGTGGGTTGGTGGGGGATATGTCTCATAGCATGGTAATATGCATTGTTTATGTTTACAACATTCATTTGACAATGATTTGGTTTTCCTATGTAAATGCAATATGCACTATTGATGAACGAAAGATGAGTTACTGGAAGAGCTGAATGTATGACTGGCCTGCGTGCCCAATTTGTAACCCTTCTAAAAAAATGATCAATACACCAATCAGTCAATCAATCAATCAATCAATCTTCCAAACAATCGTTGTTGTAACATCACGAAGACACTGTAATGTAAGTATAATAAATAATAACATTTAGGACCAATTTATATTAGAAAACAAATGCCAGCTGACTTCATTGTATGTGTGCAGTTTTCCTGGTGGGTCAGTAGGGCTTCAACGCCTACTTCTCTTTTAAAAAGCAATGGCAAACTACTGACAGCAAATATTGCCTATAAAATCAACCTGGGGTTGGGGATTATTGCAAAGCATGATAACGTATTAAGGACATTAGAATTAGGTAGTCAAGAGTGTTTGGCGTTTTAGGAGGAGAAATAAAGTGGCATTCTACTGACAACTAGATATTTGTTGCCAAAAGAGAAAGTTGGAGACAAAACGATAAATGCTCTGAATGACTCAGCACATGGTATAATGTGGATTAGATGCAGACCTTCATTCATTTAGTAGCATGTCTCTTACAGAACCTCGCTCCATATCAACCATCCATCATGTCCCTTGCCGGAAAGCGTGGGCGGTCATGACTCGCCATTTCACTCGATCACCAGAGTCGTGGATAAGCTCAGTGTTCCTGTCTCGACCATGCCATGTGGCCAAGCCATCCAGGTATTTACTTCTCGGTCTTCCCCTTGGTCTGTTCCCTTCGATCTTGCCAGTCGTCACCAAGTTCTCCAATTCATTTCTTCTCATAACATGTCCAAACAATTTTGACTGTCTACGTCTAATTTTTCTAATCAATTTACGATTTTCATTTGTCTCCTGTAATACTTGGTCATTGGTTTTTCTGTCCGTCCATGGTATTCTTTGCATTCTCCTCAGAAACCACATTTCTACAGCCATCAGATGTTTGGTTTTTTCAGCTTGACTGCTCATTGTCCAAGTTTCACATCCATACAAAGGTAAAGGCTCTATGTAGCACTTCATTATGATTCGCCCATAACAACAGTGCAGAAAAATTCATGGTCATAAGCAAGATGTCCTGCGTCCGATAACACCCATCTGGAGATCATCCGCCACATCCTGCACTCATCTTCTCTTTGGCCTTTGTGGTATGTTAAATAGACATGGGAGATAGATATCCCCAAATCGGTGTTGCCGACTACTAATTGAAAACCAGAATTGGCTCGTAAGACTCGTAAGTTCTGGAACAGACTCATCTCGTAAACTTTCATTAAGGTAACAGGTAAGGTTTTCCAGTAGAATGCCAAGAGAGCCCAGGGACGTCACGGTCCTCAGAAGAGGAGAATGCTCACTCTGATTAGAACTCTGGTTCGAATGAAAGCGAGTCGTATGCCCGCCACCTGCTCTCCTTATCTGTTGTCAAAGTATGTAGCACTATCACACTATTGTTTGATACAGTAATGCACATGTAATTCTGATGAAGTTCAGTAACACAGTAGAAGAAGTTTACAATCTTGTAATGAATAAAAGGGGATGGGGTATGCTTTATGGGCATCACAATGTACATAACTAAAATTACACACAAGATATCTTGGTCTATATATATATATATATATATATATATATATATATATATATATATATATATATATATATATATATATATATATATATAGGTGATCCTAAAGTTCTATTTGATTCTAATAATGATAAATGTCCTCGGGTCTTCAGCTCTAAACTACTGCTGACAGATGTTCATCTTGCCGGGAAGCTATGTTTAGTAATCCTTTGTTTGAATGGTAACTGTGTATTTCTTTTGAGTCTTAACTGTTGGCCGTTGGTTGTCACTGAGATTACATGGGTTGTCACTTAGCTTTCTTTCCATTGTGGCACTGGGCAATTCTGAGTGGCAAATGTTGATGATCGGCCCTCTGCTCTTCAATGCAGTATAAAGGCGAAGACTCATCCTTCACGGATGAATGTTCACTCATATGACATATATTCCCCAAGTAGGAGTACCATACTTGCAACGTAACCACCACCCATAATCTGTTAATAATACGAACAACAAACATGTACCCCTCCTCATAAAATAGTTGGGGAAAAGGAAAAGGGGACGGTATTACTACACAGGAGTAGGTCAGCCATACCTCCTTCTGTTTGGTACTATCAATACAATGATTGGATGTGCCTATTACCCACACATAAATATCTGATATAGACATCCGTCTCTCATGTCTGCAAAACATGTCTAATCCCAATCATGCATTGATCATGTCTCTTCTTATGTTTATGGACCCATTTGCCGAGTTTACTGAGATGGTTCCAATCATGAGTGACATCGTCATACTGTCTTGGTAATATTTCTTTCCTCAGGGTAGGGGGCCGCATTAAACTAAATTCGTATCTATGGAAAATAACTAAACTGTAATGGGAAACATAGTGATAGTTCCTTATCATTAATTGTAGACTCTGCGTAATAGTCGAAGAAAGACAACCCTTTTATATTTATTAGCCAAGGGAAATAATCATTATATATCTTCAGATTATGACACTTAATGACTAACTTACTAACCAATGCAGGTCCGCATGGTCAAATGGATAAGAATGGTGTACTTTAACATCCGGTGTGCTGATGCCGACGTTACCGGTTCATACCCTACATCGGACAAATGGACTAAAATGTTGACCTTTCGTGCTTGACTTGGGGACGTTAATTACAAGTACCTCTGAAGTCGGAGTGGGTTCGCCTAATGGGGAGGGACACTGTTAATAGGCAAAGCTAACCCACACGCAAAATTCAGTCCATTACTACTATAAAAATAGTGTGTATGGACTACGATTGCTTTTAAAGCAAGCGAGAGCAAAAAACTAACCAATATTCTGACCTAAAGAATGATAATGAACGGGAAGTCCTTTCTACAAGATAGTCTACTGATACAAACAGAGTATTACTACAAGTGTTCTCTTACCCTTTGTTTTTAGGGATTCAGAACTCGTCTGTATAACATCCACTGAACGACACCACACTTTGTCAGGTTGAAGACTACATCATAAAATGCCATCGGATACATTCTGTCCTCCTAGTCATTTAATATCGTAGGGCGATTCATCCCTGCCAAGTTAATTGCGTACTTCGTCTACACTTTAGGGGTTTAGATAAACATCTCTTTGCGCCGGTAATGTTTAGTTTACCAACTAAGTTAATTACTTCATCCTGTTGTTTAGGGCATTCCCACATTCAGTTTATGCACTATCTGTTATTTCAACCATTCCTTCTTGTGCAAAAGTAACCCCCGCCGGTGGTAATGAAATCACTGCGTTGAGGATTGCGTTTGGCGTCTCTTTTAAAACAATACTGGCGTTGGTTGGGGCTAAAACAATATATTTGTCTGAGAATGTGCTGGGCTAATTCTCCAGTTTGCGAGCATGAGTTAAATTGAACATTTTGCAGCCTTCCTCTTCTTCTCTCCCCATGCATATATTATTAAAATAGGTCGTATCTAAGATAATTAAGACTGTTTTACAGTGAATATAAAGGAATGCGACTTAGTCAAGACAAGATGTTTAACATTTTCAGCAATAACGCAATAATACATGTTTTCCAATATTGACTGTATTTAAGTTATCTTTATGGTATGTACCTCACTACGCTATCATAATGCTGTCTTTACTACACCATCCCCGATAGTTGTTCCTTGTTGATTTAGACACTTGCTGTTTTCTGTATTCTTTCTTGTAAGTCTCATACACTGTCGTTTAGTCCCACATATGTATGAGTCGTATGACTCAAATATTATCCATTTGTTTTTATTTCTTCTGTCCCAGACAGTTGTAACATCTTTGACATTATCAATTTTCTGAATTCCTATTGTCTAGTATCATGCAGTTTTTACTGTCATCCCTTTCTGTTACGGAGCATAATTACTTGACAAAATAGTTTTTATGGACGTAAAGACATAAATCGCCTAATAAAATCATCCCATTGTATTATCAAAGAAACAACAGAAAAATATTATACATATTTAGTTTATTTTCCTGAACAGCATTACAGCCGGGGCTATCTAGTATTCAAACATGCATTCCCTCCGCTTACGAACAACGTGAATTGAAATTAAACAAGACAAATAGAACATAATATTAATTTGAACATAACTTCCTGGCAATTCGTTTTCGTATGGTTGTTCTGAATGTTCATTTATCATTTGCATGGAGTCGAGCAAGTATTTTTGTTGGCGCTGTTTACACCTAATTTGCGTAGAACATAATTCTAGTTAATGTGTGCAATTAATTTTGTCCAGGCATATTAAAGTAAACAACGCGAGAACGGAAAGACTGCCGGCACCAGGCTAAACATATTTGCAGAGAAATGTATGGATCAGACAACGGAGAACGACCACAACAATTAAATATAGATTGCAAACTTTCACTTAATTGGCGCTGCACAAAATAGAAGGATCATAATATCACAGAATCACCATTTTGGAGCTAATGGAGAGAACTAGACATATAACTGTGAACAAGGGGGTGAGGAAAAGACGCTGGCTTTGGATAGGGCATATACTTAGAACAATCTGAGAATAGTATAATAGAAAGGCCTCTGTTTGGAATCCACAGGACAAGGAAGACCCAAAACACATGGAGTAGAGAAATAGAGGCCGAAATGAAAAATATAGAAGGACATGGATGGAGCTTGATGTGACAGCTAAGGATAGGAGGACATGGACGGAGCTGCTTGGAATAGCTAAGGATAAGAGGACATGGATGGGGCTGTGTGGGATAGCTAAGGATAATAGGACATTGACTGAACTGCTTGGGATAGCTAAGGATGTTGTTTGTCCATCAAGAATTATGATAACCATTCATTTCATCCAGTGGGTTTGAAAGTATGGAGCCGTGAGTTCTAAGATGGCTGATAAGGCCTATTTGGGCTCGAAATGTTCTTTGACAATATGGGCAAGGAATGCTTGCTTCTATGAAGCAAATAAACTGACACTCTCCCGCTGTTTATAGTTTACTTCGACACCGCAAGCTACAAGAGGAACAAGATGAGATGAATGAGCTGTTCTTTTTGACAATCAAGCACTTCTAGAATAGAGCATAACTTACCACGGCACGATGATGCCATAGGTATAATAGATAAAGAACAAAATATAAGCAACTGTCATTACTGCCTATAGTACCTTGCGGTGCAGGACAAGGAGTCTTGAGCCTGAGGCATAAGGCCGCCTGACTAGTCAGTCTCCGTGAACTGAGGAGGTTAGGGTGTGTTTTTTCCCCCACAGAAAAAGAAATCTATCACCTTAATGGGTATTAGAATCCGGGTCTACCGAATGGGAGCCATGCGCTCTAGTCGCTCACCGGACCATAAACATCAACATCATGACAACAGAAGTTATGAGCTTAGTAAGAAAACAGGCAACTAATGTCCTCGTAACACAACCAACAACACAAGACAAAGTACGAAGGGGCTTCACATCGAAATATTAAAAGTTAGGTAGAAATTACAATAACCATGATATTGTCTTGTAACATATCAATATTGTTGTTAAGGATGTCAAACGTTGTAAGAACGTGACATCAAGGTTCTGACGAAGACGGTAACATCATAAGTTTAAAGATGGCAGCCCCACTTTTTATATGCACCAAAGAGGAGCAGCGTTGTGTTATCCGTTGTTTTATCAGCGAAAGTGTGAATCCTATAGAAATTCATCGGCTAATGAAGGTCCAGTATGGTGATGTATGCCTGTCAGTCCAGCAAGTGTGGGAGTGGAGTAGGAAGTTTCAAAACTGTTCGGTCCGGTGAAGAGCTACATCGGTTGGTGCATGAGTAGTTACACACGCGACCAAGATAATTTTTTCTACAGGAATTTAGGCACTTTATCAGCGCTGGAGGACTTGCATTGAATGCAGTGGTGACTACATCGTAAAATGATACATTTGTTCTTTATATTCACACACACACACCCCAAAAACAAATGTAAGGTTCTCATTTGGAGTCCCCTCGTAATTTTAAATCTATTAAAAAAAAAAGCATAATATTTTCCAATCAACTATTTATCATCGCAGCAGCCACGGAAGGGTAGGGGCTAGAGGATGGTTTGTCGGCCTTAGGGTCGTTATTACTATACACATCACAGAATGGTATAGAAAAACTGATAATCTCAACCCAATTGAATAATGAAAATCATAACTTATATCGTAACATAACAAACACAAAGATACTGCATAAGACAAAACTAATATGGAGATTTAAAAAAATTTATGTTAAGGAGGAAAAATTAGAGTTGGTGGAAAATTTCAAATATTTTGAGCTATTAACTACCGACAATAGTGATACAATGAAAGACATTAAACGACGAATATCTATTGCTCTTCAGAAACTTGACCAACTCAATAAATTGTGGTGTGGGACAGATAGAACTACAAAAATAAGATTTTTAAGAGCATGCATCTTTCCCATTGCAACATACGCCTGTGAGACATGGACACTTACTGAACAAGCTGAACAGCATAAATGCCTTTGAATATAAATGTTACAGGCGGATTCTAAGAATATTTTGTATACAGAAAAGAACAAACGCAGCCATACAAAAAGAGCTGAATAATGAAGAAGGCTAAAGACGATAAAATAACAAAAATCGAAATATTTTCGTCACTTGAAACGCCATGAAAGTTAGGAGAGAACAATAATGGAGGGGTATATGCCCGGGAAGAGAGGAAGAAGAATGCCAAAGAGAAGATGGGTGCAGGATTTTGCGGATGATTTTTAGATGGGTGTGTCGGAAGCGGGACATCTTTCTTATGACCGAGAAGTTTTCCGGAAGGTTGTTATGGGAGCTAGGACACGTTACTGAATGAGTGAATGAGTTTTAGTTTAGGTTAGTTTAGTCGACGGATCAACATCGCGGCACACGGGTGTAACCCTTAAGTGCTCCGTTCTACTCTTAACTCAAGCTTGAGTCCGGAGAATCTCAGCTCAGCGCACGAACTCCGTAGCACCGGCGAGGATCCTGAAATACTTTGGTTAGATTTTTGACAAGAAATTTTGCAGCGCCGTTAGGTAACTCTTTTTCGATTTCCAACAGCCACGGGATTTTTTACGCGTACAACAATAGACACGGGCGTTCGATCTCACTACCTAGAGACCAGGGGAAATTTTGTACTAGAAGTCCACGTGAAAAAAGATCCCGGCCTTCACCGGGGCTTGAACCCGGGACCTCCAGCACTCGAGGAGGACACCATACCTCGAGACCACTCAGCGCCCCCCCCCCCCCCCCCCCCATGTTGAATAAATAAGCCATATGTGGGAGAAAACGCAGGCAAAAGAGACGTAGCAAGACAAAGAGAGATGCAGATGAGCAGTTTCAGCAGCTGGGCAACAGTTGGGTCAGCGTGGGAAATGTTGAGAGATTGCGAGGCTGCTGGACGTGGTCATTACAGACTATTAGTCCTCCGAAGTCGGAGAGTGTCTGCCTGTACGGCGAGGAACCACCAGTCTGCACAGCAATAAGCCAGACATGGGACAACGGATACTCAAGCAAACCTCAGGTCCTGTATGACATCACACTGATGTTGGACAACAGGATGCCATCATCCGACATACAGGACTTCACGTTGGAGCTCAAGCCAACGAACACAAGCAAGCAAGCAAGCACTGGCTATTAGTTCAGCGTGAACAACTTAACTTCATGTCACGGGCTTTATTCACCAACAAGCGACATGGTAACGTTGCCATGATTTGTCTTGTCGTTTTGCATAGCCCACATTGACACACTTTCCCACACTTAATGCGTTGCCGTATAATGCCCATAAAGTCTTCATAACTATCTCTTTGCAGACATTATTGATTACTGGTCTTCTCTGTCAAATCGTATTCATTAGGGTACGTTACAACAGACCACACACACTATATTCCGGCCGTTTAACGATATACGTCGATCAATATCACCCTAAGGAATTTGGTCCTGTCGTGACAGTGTGTATAGAAGTTAAATACGAATTGCAGTAAAATACAACCCTACTTCATGCCAGTATAATCGTGGCTGACGATAACATCTTAAAATTTTGAATGCCCTTTGCAGGAGGTTGCTGTCAACCCCTGGTTTATTTTCTAGACAATTTTACGTTCAGTAATTTGCCTAAACAACTTCTGCATTTATCACATTCTTCCAGGGGGCCTTCACCTCATCTGCCTTATCATGCATCAAATCACCCCTTAATGATGGGGCACCAGCCAATCTGTCTGCCTGTTCATTTTCATCTACACCAGATTGTCCTGGAGAAAAGATCCAGCAAATGCTCACAACCCGCGACCTCGATGCAAACCATTCTGCACGAAGCTTGCCAGTCTTCACCTTTGTCAGCATCCTTTGTAAATCATATCACTATCACAGCATGCCTATACAGGTTCTTCTTCAACCAGCGGAAAGCTACAATAACCTCCTCCACCTCCATTCTCAGATTGAGGTCGTGGTGCCATCGGATACATTCTGTCCTCCTAGTCTTTTAACATCGTAGGGCGATTCCCCCCTGCCACGTTAATTGCATACTTCGTCTAAACTTTCCTTTACTAGACATCAGCCGTTTTCTTTTGCTACTAATCATCAGGCACCGCTTAATGTTGCCTCTTAACGCTCAGTCATTGGTATAGATAATCACATATCCTGGAGAAGATCAGTCATGAATTAATAGCAACATCTCAGCTTCCGTAGCACCTGCTGGCTATTCCATACACTGACTGCCCAATGTGATTATAACCCCACACAAGTCTGAATTTCTATTCGGCACTCTGACCCACTGCTAGCCTCTGCCAATCTTTTCAAGTGTTCACACTTCTCTGATGGTATCGAACGAACGAACGAACGAACAAACGAACAAACTTTATTTTCAAAGGGTAACAAATTGGGCACGCAAGCCCGTCTTACATTCGGCCCTTCCAATCACTCATCTTTCGTTCATCAATAGTGCATGATACATTCACAGTAGAAAATAAATAACACTGTCAAATGAATGTTGTAAACATAAAGAATGCATTCCACCACCCCATCCACCATCCACACACATCCACCTACACACATCCACCCACACACATACCCCACCCACACACACACACAACCCAGGCACACATACATGCCTCAACACAACCCCCGACCTACAGACATCTCCCCACCTACACACATCTCCCAACCCATCCCATACCCACACACTCACCCACCCACATATCCATTCCCAAGACACACACATCTTCCCACAGCCCCACACATACCTCCACCACACACACACACACACACATCCCCCACACACACCTCCAACACATACATCCCCCACCGACGTACACACATACCCCACCCACATACACACATCTTCCACCCACATACACACATCCCCCATCCACATATAACCCCCACCCACACACCCATCTCCAAACCCACACACGCACATCTTCCCAAACCCCAAACACATACCACCACACACACACATCCGCACGCACGCACACACACACATCCCACACACACACATCCCCACACACGCACACACACCCACATCCCTCACATCTAGACACATACATGATTCCTCACATAATCACTGAAAATAATATGAACAAATTTCCACAATTTACACACCCATACACTGACGACTATCGTGAGCATCATCACACACACACAAATAAAAATTGGGGAACAATTTGGAAAACATGGAAAAGCTGGAAAAAAATGTGAAAATGACAAAAATGTGTTATAAATTATGTAACGTATATATAGTAAATAAAATAATTTCTGGAATTGACATAAACACGATGAAATAAGCAGTGCATATGGTACATGTTAAATTCAAGTGGCAGTAAAAATGCTAATATGGAAGATGAGGATACAGAAGAATATGGAATAGCATGTCACATGACATGCGTGCGCTCAACTCTCTCTCTCTCTCTCTCTCTCTCTCTCTCTCTCTCTCTCTCTCTCTCTCTCTCTCTCTCTCTCTCTCTCTCTCTCTCTCTCTCTCTCTCTCTCTCATACATACTCTATCACTCTCTGTCTCATACTCACTCTCTCACTCTTTTTCACTCACTCTCTCACCCACTCTCTCACACACACATAAACACACATACGGACATACACACACTTGCACACATACACACACATACATTCACACATACAAATACATTCACACACACGCACATACACACATACATACACATACACTCATGTAACACATAATCACATATATAAACACCCATCCATAGACACGCATACACACATATACACACACATGCACATCTACACACATATATACGCACACATACACACACTTACACTCTCAAGTACATACATACCCATACACATGCAGGCATGTATACACATAAACATGCATACTCGCATACGCGCACCTACACACACAAGTGCACACAAAGGCACTACACATACCCGTACAAGCACACACACACACAAGCACACATACTCACACATATATACACACACGTACACCAATATATACCCACACGTACACCCACATATACCCACACGCACACGCACATGCATATATAAACACACACATAGACGCACATACGCAAAGACACCCACATACATACAGATAGACACGCACACACATATACACACCCACACATCCACCTACACACTTATAAAACACACACATAGAGACATGTAGACACCCACCCATCCACTCATACTCATACGCACACATCTCGACACATAAACGCTGGCTCACATGCTCACTAAATCTAATTTGAACAAAGTCCCACACTTTACACACACACACACACACACACACACACACACACACACTATATATATATATATATATATATATATATATATATATATATATATATATATATATATATATATATATATATATATATATATATACGCACACAGACACACGCACACACACACACACACACACACACACTGACGATTATCCATGAAAATTGTGAAAATGAAAATAATATGCTACACATTGTGTAACAAACATATAGTGATGCAATTCAATGAATAATATAATTCCTGGAATTGACATAAGTTTGATGAAATACGCAGTGCATATAAATACATGTTAAAATCAAGTGGCAGTGAAAATGATAATATGAAAGATGAGGCTACAGAATAAATATGGAATAGCATGTCACATGACATGCTCTCTCTCTCTCTCTCCCTCCCTCTCTCTCTCTCTCTCTCTCTCTATCTCTCTCTGTCTCTCTCTCTCTATCTCTCTCTCTCTCTCTATCTCTCTCTGTCTCTGTCTCTCTCTCTATCTCTCTCTGTCTCTCTCTCTGTCTCTCTCTCTATCTCTCTATCTCTGTCTCTCTCTGTCTCTGTCTCTCTCTCTCTCTCTCTCTCTCTCTCTCTCTCTCTCTCTCTTCTGCTCGAGCCATCCATGATCTTCCTCTTATCAGCCTGTGGCCCTTGAATGCATCCATGGAATCAAGCAGGAGGTGGTCCTTGTCAGCAGCTACCTTGAGATATGACCTTGCCTGCAAAACATTGAGTCTGTCCCCAATGGTCAGCAACGCCAGGATGTATCGCATACACACTATTGGGTGTTCATTGTTCACCCCAGAATCACTCTTATGACTTCGAATCTGCTTCGGGGCAAATTTATGTTTATTTTAAAACTTGCCATGTCTACCAACTATTGTTGTTGACTTCCTCATTGACTGCTTCCAAGGTCGGTGCATGAGACACACGCAAGTACAACCAGGGCAGTTTGACACTGGCAGCTCATCTTTAAACAATGACACCTGTTATTAGCTTGACAAACTGTCACCTCTCCTTTACATATTACATTTATTTTCATGGCAGAAATGAACAACAGGAGACAAACTGTTTCCTGTTTATACTACAGACTAATCAATCAAACTCCGGTACTTTAAACTTCTTATAGGTCAATATGTCATCTCTGTAAACAAAATACCTTGCCAGAATCCTTGCTAACTAACTACAACGCAACAATGATCTGTCCTTCCACCAATCTATCTTTCTGTCCTTCCACCACTCTATCTTTCTGTCGTTCCACCACTCAATCTTTCTGACCTTCCACCACTCTAATTGTCCTTCCACCACTATATCTGTCCTTCCACCACTCTATCTGTCCTTCCACCCCTCTATCTTTCTGTCCTTCCACCACTCTATCTTTCTGTCCTTCCACTACTCTGTCTGTCCTTTTTCTCTTTGGCCTTCCTCTTCCTCTCTTCCCAGGCATATACCACTCCATTATTTTTCTCTCCACACTTTCGTGACATTTCAAGTGACCAAAATATTCCAATTTTCTTTCTTTTATCGTCTTTAATAGCCAACCTTCTTCAATATTCAGCTCTTGAAGTATGGATGCATGTATTCTTTTCTTTACCCAAGATATTCTTAGAACTTGCGTATGTTGCAATGGAAAAGATGCATGCTCTTAAAAATCTAATTTTTGTAGTTTTTTCTGTCCCACTCCACATATTATTAAGTTGTTTTAGTCTTTGAGGAGCAACTGACATTCGTCTTTTAAGTTCTTTCATTGTGTCTCAATTATTGGTAATCAATGACCCAAGGTATTCGAAATTTTCCACCACCTTCAATTTCTCCCCATTAACATATATGTATGTATCCATAGTAGTTTTATCTGTATGCATTATCTTTGTTTTTGCTATGTTAAGATATAGGTTGTGATTTTCTATATTCCTCTGTGTTGAGGTTATTAGGTTTTTCTATATCATTCTGTGATGTGGATAGTAATACTGTATCATCAGCATATCGAATCTCTGGTTTTTCATGACCACCAATATTTAGGGCATCATATTACTCTCTGGTTATATCATCTCTGACATTTCTCATTATGTTTTCTGCGTACAAGTTAAACAAATATGGGGACAGCCAAACCAATCTGATGTCTCGCCACCTATTCTAACCGCTGCTTGTTGGTCTAGATCAGTGGTTCTCAACCTTTTTTGGCCCGTGCCCCCCTTCACCATATTTTCAGAACGTCATTCCCCCCCCCCCCCCCCCTCCCTTTCGTATTTCCTAACTAAAAATTTGGCCCGTGACCCCCTCAACCATATTTTCAGAACGTCATTCCCCCCTTTCGTATTTCCTACTTAACAATCCCACCCCCGCCCCTACACAGTATACGTAATAATGGAAGCTAAATTTAATAGCACATACTAAAACAAGTCTAGACGTCCACATAAAACATGATTTGTGGGTCTACTTACTTTATAAATTGAATTTTAGAAGGGTGAGATGTACAGAACCGCACAGTATGAAGGGAAAAACAATATCAAGTAATCGGTTCTTGTATTAACACGATCTTGAATAATCTTAATCTCCCCCCCCCCCCGGAAACCCTAAAATTCCCCCCTCCCTGGGGTGGGGGTGGATTCCCCACCGGTTGAGAACCACTGGTTTAGATAGAGCATTTTTATGAGTTGTGTTACATTTGATGGAAAGCCCATATTCCTCATGATTTCCCAAAGTTTGATTGATTGATTTAGGAACCGACATCACAGCATTCGGGGCATTCCCATAAACGCTCCGTCCTAATCCTCAGCAGCCAGCGAAGAGTTCCAACACCAATAGTACCAGTAGCAATCTGATTATATTTCCGTCTCGCCTTTCCTCTGAGCGTCGAGCGTCGGCCAGAACCCCTCGTCACTCCTCGCTGTCTCAGTCTTGCCAGACCATGGTAATCCATTTACTCCTCCGAGGTGTGCACGTGCTCCCATAAGGCCGCAACCACGTCTGCCTTGTCATGTATCAATACTCCACCAAGTTCTGCAGAACCAGCCAATCTGTCCGCCTGTTCATTTTCCAGCACACCGGTATGCCCTGGAGAAAAGATCCAGGCGATGCTTGTCACCCGTGACCTCCGAAGCGAAGCAAGCCACTCCGCACGAAGCCTGCCGTCCACACCCTCGTCAGCATGCTTTCTGAGTCAGTTACAATAACGATGTGTGTGTGTGTGTGTCGTATTCTCCATCCAGCGGAGAGCCGCAGTGACTGCCTCCACTTCCATTCTTAAGCTGGATGTTGTGGTATCATAAGCCAGGCTCTCCTGCACCAAACGTCGACCATTAGCTTTGGCTATGAACCCCCAGCCACGTCTCTCACCTCTTGACACCGAACCATCTGTGTAGATAATCACATCACCCGGGCGAGCATTATCTTGAATTAGTTGCTGAATTTCCAATTCCATGGCCCCTGCTGGCCACTCCCTGCACTCCCGGCTTAATGAGATCAGAAGGATGTGTCAAGCGCAAGGCACGTGCTCCGTAGCTCCGGCGATTCCCAAAGTTTCTGATGATACAGGGCAATATAAATAGAGGAAGACTTGAAAACACACTGAGTAGAGAAGTAGAAAGAGAAATGAATAATACGTGAGGACATAGACGGGGTTACATGGAATAGCTACGGTTAGTACAGCTTGATGGGAGTTGATTGAGGACCTCTGACCCAGTTGGCAATAGAGGGCGAAAAAAATAAACGAAGAAATCAATTATACGAATTCGTCATACTTAATGACGCCGCTGAGTTGCTGAAACACGTGTTTTAAGATACACTACCAGGTGGACACACAAAGAATAGTGCCGTCAGGTGCTTCACACACCTGGACCAACAACTGTAGAATATTCAGCGATTAAAACCCCGGTCAACACCAGTGCCGTACAAACACCAACTGAACTGTGCCGATAATGCTAAGCGCACGGTCGTACGTCAGCAAAAGCGAGGGAAACATTGGTAGTCTATTCCTCAGTAATGTTTTCCTTACAGTCCCAGTATACAGATATTATTTATACTGAGAGAAGAAACATGATCGGTCGTGACCTCTCCGAGAACATATATGCTTCGTAGTGCACTCATTTCTCATAAAAATTCAGCACTCATGATATTTACGGCAAGCCTCGGTAGCACAGTGGATCGCTCGTGTGCTTACCGGCTCGGTGGTCTTGAATTCGACCAGGGCTTTCACGTTGATGCAGCCTAAACTTGGTACCAGGAGATAGAAAGTAAAGGCAGGCGGTGAGGTATTGACCACATCGTCCCTCGAGTACCGTTTCGTGTGTAATAATTGTGGGCCAGCACTATATGCCCGAGTGCTGGCTTTATGACATCACTGACTCATAGTAGGGAACACATAATGACACATAGCAGGGAACACATCACCGACATATAGCAGGGAACACATCACCGACATATAGCAGGGAACACATCACTGACATATAGCAGGGAACACATCTCAGACATATAGCAGGGAACACATCACCGACATATAGCAGGGAACACATCTCAGACATATAGCAGGGAACACATCACCGACATATAGCAGGGAACACATCACCGACATATAGCAGGGAACACATCTCAGACATATAGCAGGGAACACATCACCGACATATAGCAGGGAACACATCACCGACATATAGCAGGGAACACATCACCGACATATAGCAGGGAACACATCTCAGACATATAGCAGGGAACACATCACCGACATATAGCAGGGAACACATCTCAGACATATAGCAGGGAACACATCACAGACATATAGCAAGGAACATATCACAGACCCATAGCAGGGAACACATCATAGGCACATAACAGGAAACATATAGCAGGGAACACATCACCGACATATAGCAGGGAACACATCTCAGACATATAGCAGGGAACACATCACCGACATATAGCAGGGAACACAACTCAGACATATAGCAGTGAACACATCTCAGACATATAGCAGGGAACACATCACAGACATATAGCAAGGAACATATCACAGACCCATAGCAGGGAACACATCATAGGCACATAACAGGAAACATATAGCAGGGAACACATCAACGACATATAGCAGGGAACACATCACAGACATATAGCAGGGAACACATCATAGACACATAGCATGGAACACATCACAGACATATAGCAGGGAACACATCTCAGACATATAGCAGGGAACACATCTCAGACATATAGCAGTGAACACATCTCAGACATATAGCAGGGAACACATCAAAGACACAAATCAAGGAACATATCACAGACCCATAGCAGGGAACACATTACAGACACATAACAAGAAACATATAGCAGGGAACACATCACAGACGTATAGCAGGGAACACACCACAGACACATAGCAGGGAACATATAACAGGGAACACATCATAGACACATAGCAGGGAATACATCACAGACACATAGCAGGGAACACATCACTGACACATTGCAGGGAACACATCACTGATATATACCAGGGAACATATGGCAGGGAAGACGTCACAGACATATATCAGGGAACATATAGCAGAGAAAATATCACAGACACATAGTAGGGAACACATCACAAACAAATAGCAGGGAACACATCACTGACACATAGCAGGGAACACATCTCTGACACATAGCAGGGAACACATCTCAGACATATATCAGGGAACATATAGCAGAGAAAACATCGCTGACACATAGCAGAGAACACATCACTGACATATAGCAGGGAACACATCACTGACATATAGCAGGGAACACATCACAGACATATAGCAGGGAACATATAGCAGGGAACACATCACTGACATATAGCAAACAACAAATCACTGACACATAGCAGGGAACACATCACTGACACATAGCAGGGAACACATCACTGACATATAGCAGGGAACACATCACTGACATATAGCAGAGAAAACATCGCTGACACATAGCAGAGAACACATCACTGACATATAGCAGAGACCACATCACAGACATATAGCAGGGAACACATCACAGACATATAGCAGGGAACATATAGCAGGGAACACATCACAGACATATAGCAAACAACAAATCACTGACACATAGCAGGGAACACATCACTGACACATAGCAGGGAACACATCACTGACATATAGCAGGGAACACATCACTGACTCATAGCAGGGAACACATCACAGACATATAGCAGGGAACATATAGCAGGGGACACATCTCAGACATATAGCAGGGAACATATAGCAGGGAACATATAGCATGGAACATATAGCAGGGAACACATCACAGACATATAGCAAACAACAAATCACTGACATATAGCAGGGAACACATCACTGACATATAGCAGAGAAAACATCGCTGACACATAGCAGAGAACACATCACTGACATATAGCAGAGACCACATCACAGACATATAGCAGGGAACACATCACAGACATATAGCAGGGAACATATAGCAGGGAACACATCACAGACATATAGCAAACAACAAATCACTGACACATAGCAGGGAACACATCACTGACATATAGCAGGGAACACATCACAGACATATAGCAGGGAACATATAGCAGGGAACACATCACAGACATATAGCAAACAACAAATCACTGACACATAGCAGGGAACACATCACTGACATATAGCAGGGAACACATCACAGACATATAGCAGGGAACATATAGCAGGGAACACATCTCAGACATATAGCAGGGAACACATCACAGACACATAACAGAGAACACATCACAGACACATAGCAGGGAACACATCACAGACACATAACAGGGAACATATAGCAGGGAACACATCACAGACACAATGCAGGGGACACATCTCAGACATATATCAGGGAACATTTAGCAGGGTACACATCTCAGACATATAACAAGGAACACATCACAGACCCGTATCAAGGAACAAGTCACAGACATATAGCAGGGAACACATCTCAGACATATAGCAGGGAATACATCTCAGACATATAGCAGGGAACACATCACAGACCCATAGCAAGGAACACATCACAGATCCATAGCAGGGAACACATCACAGACATATGGCAGGGAACACAACACATCTCAGACATATAGCAGGGAACACATCTCAGACATATAGCAGGGAACACATCTCAGACATATAGCAGGGAAAACATCACTGTCACATAGCGAGGAACACATAACAGGGAACAAATAACAGACACATACCAGGGAACATCATTGACCCATAAGAGGGAACATATCACAGACCCATAGCAGGGAACATATCACAGACCCATAGGAGAGAACATATCACAGACATTAGCAGGGAACATATCACTGTCCCATATGAGGGAACATATCACAGACATATAGCAGGGAACACATCACAGACTTATAGCAGGGAACACATCACAGACTTATAGCATGGAACACATCACAGACATATAGCAGGGAACACATCACTGACTCATAGCAGGGAACACATCACAGACCTATAGCAGGGAACACATCACAGACCTATAGCAGGGAACACATCACAGACGTATAGCAGGGAACACATCACAGACACATAGCAGGGAACATATAACAGGGAACACATCATAGACACATAGCAGGGAATACATCACAGACACATAGCAGGGAACACATCACTGGCACATTGCAGGGAACACATCACTGATATATACCAGGGAACATATGGCAGGGAAGACGTCACAGACATATATCAGGGAACATATAGCAGAGAAAATATCACAGACACATAGTAGGGAACACATCACAAACAAATAGCAGGGAACACATCACTGACACATAGCAGGGAACACATCTCTGACACATAGCAGGGAACACATCTCAGACATATATCAGGGAACATATAGCAGAGAAAACATCGCTGACACATAGCAGAGAACACATCACTGACATATAGCAGGGAACACATCACTGACATATAGCAGGGAACACATCACAGACATATAGCAGGGAACATATAGCAGGGAACACATCACTGACATATAGCAAACAACAAATCACTGACGCATAGCAGGGAACACATCACTGACACATAGCAGGGAACACATCACTGACATATAGCAGGGAACACATCACTGACATATAGCAGAGAAAACATCGCTGACACATAGCAGAGAACACATCACTGACATATAGCAGAGACCACATCACAGACATATAGCAGGGAACACATCACAGACATATAGCAGGGAACATATAGCAGGGAACACATCACAGACATATAGCAAACAACAAATCACTGACACATAGCAGGGAACACATCACTGACACATAGCAGGGAACACATCACTGACATATAGCAGGGAACACATCACTGACTCATAGCAGGGAACACATCACAGACATATAGCAGGGAACATATAGCAGGGGACACATCTCAGACATATAGCAGGGAACATATAGCAGGGAACATATAGCATGGAACATATAGCAGGGAACACATCACAGACATATAGCAAACAACAAATCACTGACATATAGCAGGGAACACATCACTGACATATAGCAGAGAAAACATCGCTGACACATAGCAGAGAACACATCACTGACATATAGCAGAGACCACATCACAGACATATAGCAGGGAACACATCACAGACATATAGCAGGGAACATATAGCAGGGAACACATCACAGACATATAGCAAACAACAAATCACTGACACATAGCAGGGAACACATCACTGACATATAGCAGGGAACACATCACAGACATATAGCAGGGAACATATAGCAGGGAACACATCACAGACATATAGCAAACAACAAATCACTGACACATAGCAGGGAACACATCACTGACATATAGCAGGGAACACATCACAGACTGTCAAAGACTCAACCGCGTCCCCTCCGCCAGGGAGAGCGGTCAATCCTGGAGGGACCAGGAGGAGATACGGTGCCCGAGGCAAGAGCAGGGGAGATGAGGGAATCGTGGAAGGTTAGCCACTCCCTCAGAATACACGCAGGCGGTGTGCAGAGAGTTAGCACTCTAATCACGATACCACCACACCTCATGAAGCCAGAGCACAGTTGAGTAGACACTCAACAGGCCACGTTTTGCCAGCAGCGTGCGATGTGAGGTAACACGCACGAAGGAGAAGGTGACCCCCGCGTGGTGTGTAACCACGGGAGGGATGTTCGGCAGACGGGAGACTGGACTTGGGGCGTTCACATCGGTTTAGAATAACGTTAGGAGTTTTGGGTTCACTCGTAGATAGAGTTAGCATAGGGTTAGCAGTTTGTGTTAGATAATTCTGTGGCTATATATTGTGTATTGCATTAGCGACTGTTTACCGCTTGTAAGCGAGCCAACGGCAATAAAATGGACCATGCATTTTGCCTCCCACACGACTTGCAAGTTGTCTTGTACGAGTGTGTGAGAAGTACCCGATGAAACCTGTCAGTTAAGTTGTTGACAGGCCAGGGTAATTGTGGTGTCAAGAAGTGGTGCTTGGACGAAAGCGCCAAGCTAATACCCACAGTAAATGGTAATTGTGGTTGTCAGAAGTGAAGCTTGAATGTAATATTCAAGCTACTCCACTCGTCCACGAGGCTCTAAGACTAGGGTTTAATTTGTGTAGTGACGATGATTTGTGCAGACGAGAGAAATTTGCAGGCTAGAAATGTGCCTATCGTGACGTATTAAACTGTTTAATTGTGTTTATGAAGTATTTATTTAGTGAGATTATGTATTCATCAAAGCTGTAAGTATTAATATTCTTGCTTTCTCATATTTATTTATATATTTACCTTTTTGTTGAGAAATGAGTACCAAAAATGATTCAGGGCGGAGCGATACAAAACAAAGCCGACAATATCGATTTTTCATCGCGCTGTGCTGTGACGTCAGATGATTGACAAACAGTCGTCTGGGCTCATTAGCATACAGCAATCGAGTGTGTAGAAATTGCTAAACAGCTGCTCGCCTGAATCGGTACGTTATATCATTTATTATTTATTTATTTCAACTACTAAAGGAATATATTTATTTATTTAAACATTATGATGTTATTTTTATTTCGTTAAAACCAGATATGCATATTTTTGGTCATATTTTCTCTGTGTTTACCGTCACGATGGAACTATTTTTTGGCCTGGCAGATGATACTTGCCTGCACAACACGTACAGAAATTAAAGAGATTAGTAACATAAGGCAATAACTGATAGAGCAAAGACAGGACATTGACATTTAATGTATTTAATACATATTCTAGTTGTTCGTGAATCCTGTCTGTCATTGTCTAAGTCATTGTCCTTAGGGGTCGGGGTTAACATATCGTGTAATAGGCCTGAATTACTACGGCCCTGCATATCAAAGGGCGAACTACACCTGATTACGGCCCTGTGTACCAAATATAGTTTGCTGGTAACGACACGTGTCTCCACCCTAAAGTACCAAGGTGACCTGTGGCAACGTTAAAGCTGAGTACACTTATATATTTTGGCATGCAATTTGATTAATAGTGCATCTCTTTTTCAGCTTTTGAGACACTATTGTATTTTTGTGCTCTGTATTTTCAGCATTAAAATTTGCAGGGCACAAGCAAAGAGTACAATTCTTTGCGCTCATTGGTGAATAAAAATAGCATATCAAAGATAAATAATTAATAAAAAGTATCATTGTCTGTCACTGCTACAAACTAACATGGCAACTTTATCAGATTTCATAAAAGCAGGCAAAGAACTAGAATTAACAGGAAAAGAGCTACAACAATATGCAGATCAGAAATTTAAAGAAGCAAAAGAAGAACAAACACGAAAAGAGAATGCGGAGAGGGACGAACGTGCACAAGAAAGAGAACACCAAAAAGAACTAGCTGAAATAAATAAGCAAAAAGAGTTAGAGATTAAACAACAACAGTTACAACAAGAGAAGGACATTGCTCAACTAGCTGAGATAACAAAACAAAAACAGCTAGAAGATGAAAAACAAATTAAGCAACAGCAATTACAACAACAAAAGGAAAAAGAAGAACGAGATAGAGAACATGATAAGGATATTAAGCTAAAGCAATTAGATCAAGAGAAAGAATTAAAACAAAAGGAATTAGATCTAAAGCAAAAAGAAATAGATGTTAAGGAAAAACAAATCCAAGTAGAATCAGAGACACAATTAAAGATGAAAGGCATGGAGGTAGACTCACACGCAGAAGTCTCTGCCACTAAACTTAGAAGTCAACAAGAGGAAAATAAGTTTAATAAATACAAGAATATTATCAAACCATATTGTAAAGATGATTCAATATCAGCATGGACAGAGAATGTAGAATATCAATTTAAATACCATCAAGTTCCATTAGAGATGTGGGCCCCAATTTATACGAAGAATCTCAGTGGTGAGCCCCTTAAAGTAATAGAAACTATACCTACATGAGCTTAGATCTAGCTATCAATACATCCATGATAGGATTATGCAGCACTTTTTACTTGATGCCCCTGGGTATCAAGTTCAGTTCTCAAACCTAAAACCTAAACCTAGTGAAACCTTTATTGATTATGTTTCAAATGTACAGAGTGTACTAGACAGGTGGCTGAAAGCAGCTAATATAGGAAAAGACTTTGATAGATTAAAAAACTTAATTGCTATGGACAAGGTTATATCTACCATACCTTCTCCTTTTGCCAAATTTTTGCAGCAGTCAGACATTGAAAACATCCGAGCAGTTCGAGAAAGAAAGGATCAGCATATTTTTCTTCTAACAGAGATGTGTTTAAGACCTCAAATGACTCTGAAATAGTTTCCTTTGTCAAAGACCAAACTAAAAACTACCAAAGTAATAGGAAACCTTATCAGAAATACGATAAGAAAGATAGGAAAATGGAAAAATGTATCCATTGTCACCTTTTACATGATTCTTATGCTATGTGTGACAAATCGCCAAATTATCCGGCGCATCTTGAAAATGTGATCAAGAAACAGCAAAGTAAAAGATCTGCATACAGGCGTGCCATCAAATGTTTTTTTTGTTCCTGTTATGGCCATTATAGTAATAAGTGCCTTGGCCGGCAGCGTATGAAAGCCAATAATGCCATTTTGATTGACACCTCTTCAGATGGTGGTAGTGAGAATGAGTCTGAGAGTGAAAGTGACTTACCTAATAACCAAGCAGAAAATGTTTGTGGTGCATACGATATGTTGAGCTTCGACAGCTGTGAACGATGTCACCAATTCCATACAGACGCGAAACTAGAATGTGGACATACAGTACTATGCTCATCTGAGAGTGTAAACGCAGCAGTAGCCTCCAGAGGCAATCTTGTGTTCCACAATGCAATGGTCAATGATGTACCATGCCAGTGTTTGCTGGACAGCGGCAGCACCCTTATTGGTCTTCGGAAAGAACTGGTTAATCCGGGTGATTACACAGGTGATACTGTCAAATGCCGTACCTTCTCGGGTAACATTGAAATTTACCCTTTGGCAAAAGCCCATATTGATTCTCCTTTTCTCTCTGGTACCTTTACCTGTGCAATACTGAACAACCCTTGTACTGATTTAATTCTGGGGTGCTTACCCCAACTAAAACATTGTACGATTGATGAAATAGTTGCATGGGAAAAAGTAAAGGCAACTATTACAACAGCCAAAACAGACACTTCAAAACATCATAACATATTACAAGATGAGACACTACTGATGCTTTCTACAACCAGCACAGATGACACAAACAAACAGAAACTTTTACACCACCAGAAATCTACTCTTAATGTGTCTCCATACTTAAAATTGTTAAAGGTCAAAGCCAGAGTGACCAAAAATGCATCTTGTTTATTTAGACGTAAGAATGGCATTTCAACTACAGGTCATGCTACTGGTAACCATGAACAGGTGTTACCTGAACAACACCGGTTAACTATGCCAAAATATGCACATAAAACACCGGTGACTGGTCATCTTGCATACAACAACACCAGACCAGGTTTTTTTAAGAAGATAAAATTATGTTTTCATAATGGATTTGCTTGTAATGTCTGTCAACAATTGGTACAAAAGTTTAAGGGTAGACATCCTACACCTGAAGTACAACCTTCTATACTGGCTCCCAAGCCATTTGATAGAGGAAGGGTCAGTTCTACCACAAACACACAAACAACGGTGCAAGAACCAGTGATCTTGAACTTGATCAAGACAGATTTAGGCTACTTCCATACCAACGAAATGGCAACGACTATTCAAGGTGGTACATAACCATGGTACATGTTGACTATGAAATATCGATAAACAGACACTTAGAGATATTCCATGTCAACATGCGTAAACTTTACTTTTCAAGACAAGAGACAGAAGTAGTGACAGACGAACATATTGCATCCACAGCTAATAATAAGACGACAGACATACACAACGCAACTACACTAGCTAGCGAGACTGGCAAATCCGACAATGTACATACATATAGTGAACTTATAGAATACACATGAATATATCAGAAGACTGATGACTGGACAAAACACTGACTGAAGCTCAGACATGGCTTTAATAGGTTGCGACTCTTCGGTCTCACTGTCAACCGAGAAAAATCGAATTAGGCCTAACAGAAATTCATCTTGGGTCATGTCATTTTTCAAGATCAACTAAAGACTGACCAGAAAATTAGTACCAAAAGATTGAATCTGACCATGTCTACCAGAAATAATCAGGTCAGAAGCCTTCTGGAATTAGTGAATTACTCAGAAATTCAATATTCCAATGTTTTATAAGTATTTGTAAAATGAAATGTGAAAGATGCATTATTAATTTCTGCATTGCCAAAATTGAAAATTCTTTTTGTAACATTCCAATCCTCCGCTTGCCTAATCCGAGGCTCGTTTATTATTTTAGGACAAATGCCAGCAGTACTAGGCCAATTTGGTGAGAGCATCTCCCACCCGAGCTGCTACGTGAGCCGTAAGATCACACCTGCTTAGTCCAGAGATTGTATATCACAGGTGCAGCACTATGGGTCATCTATGCGGTAGCAAAGCTCCAGCGAGTTCTGACGGAGGTGCGCTGCAATGTCCAGACTGACAACTCCCCGAGTGCGGTCATTCATAGCGTTATGCATCAAAATGACCGGATGTACAGGTGGTCACTAATTCTACCATCTGAGGTAATAATACCTGAAATCCCACATAATAATGTAGAGTGATAGTTAGTACATGAATACAGTACAATATGCTATGTAAAATAGGTTACATATACACCCATGGTGTGCTTAAGAGTGTACCAAGTACAACGAACTATCATGTGTCCGTAGACATTAACTTAAGAACTGTGCTACAGAACTTAGATACTACCGTGTGAATCAGGACAGCTCATTTCCAACTAAGCTCCAGGCCGGTGTATCATTTGTGTGAAATGTAGAAAACAGTGTCAGAACAGTGCTTAATTTCAGACACATAAAGACTAAGCTACGACACCAGCGAATCTCTACACGTGCACTACCGAGAGAACACTATGATGACTGTGTAATGTATTTCAGATACCCAGGCAAAGTGTGTAGATATATTATGCCTATACAACCGAAGTACAAACATGAAGGCAAATACTAACCTGTGGAAACTGAATACCATGTATATAAACTTAATGTGATATGTAAAATAATAATTTTTTTTAAAAATAGTTATAAATTAGAGGTAGAATTAGGTAATATAATAGGTCTCATTTATTTTAATAGGATAATTAGTACAGTAATTAACCCATTTACTTAACTTAGAATTAAATTAAAATATTAGGTTAGACGTAAAAAAATAGGTAATTACAAGCTAAAGTAAAATTTTAATAGAAATAGTACCATTTAGAGTGTTACATTTCATTTAGCTTCAGTTTACGTTAGTTTATTCCATATTAAGGAAAACCATACCATCGATCAAACATTACCAGTAATTAGTATTATCAGTTTACATACATCATCTACATAATTTAGATTAAGAACATTAATTATATGATTCATTTCCAATCTAACAACAATAAATAGTATAGTATTAGAAAAGTACATAATTTATGTTCACATCATCCAGGTAATTAAGGTACATAACTCATATCACACTAATTACATTTAAATAGTTACATTACATCCACTAGATTAGATGAACATAACGAGTAGGATAAACAGATAATATAATTAACATAATAGAACTTAGGTAACACATTAAATACTTAGGTATAAAAGGAGAATAGTTTATGATAATATAAAATATGATACCTTAGGTTAGTGTAACATACTAGATGATGAGATCAAAGGGACAAGCCATCAACCCTGTCTCGCCCATGTAAATATAATGTACATATATGACTCGTGCAATGACTATTCGCACAGTCATGAGGCTCAATCATCTCAAACTGAGCCAACTGTGTACAGTGTCACTCAACGGTTTTTAAATGATCAGAAGAATTAGTGTGGAAGGATAATAGATGTGTGACAGAGGTAAGGGTGAAAGGAGTATGACAGAAGTGTGAAAGTGAGAATGAATGAAAGATAGACGGGAGAGAATGCAAGCAGTCAGCAAATTCTTCTGCTGCCTGCAACGACTTTTAATATTGGTTGGCTAATGTTGGTTTTCGCTAGGGAAATTACGTTGGTGTGAATGTGTTGTCTGTGATATAGTTTAGAACTTAGAATACAGTATTTTGGGTCTCATAACAATGGAATGTAGTCACGAATTAGTGTTATACACCTGTTGGTGGCCACATTGAACAAAATTATGGCACTCAAAAAACTAACATACATACACAGATAAGTTAGAAATATAGGGTAGAAGTTAGAGTAGTAGATTTATTACATCCAAACACGCAAACAACCAGAAAAACAAACATATAAATTGCATACACTATTTGCAGATCAAAGGCAGATAACTTTGGGGCCAGGGGACATAATAGACAACGAAGAACTAAATTAACAGTGAAATGAAGTCTTACGCGCGGAAGCGAAGAAGGTAAAGCCTGTCGCACACACTCTTGTAGATTGGTTGTTAAATATTATATGGGGGACATGAAGCAATTCATGTGTTGACCCTAATAAAGTCAACTTTGTATGGGTAGTAAGTTAATTTACTATGTGAGGGCAGGTCTTATAAGACAACGGTCCGGTTCAGACATACCTCTGATAAATATAATATAGCATGTGAGAAGGGGCTCACGCCAACCAGGCAAGTTTGTGGCGATTGCCAGTAGCCAAGTGAGGCTTTACTACATTGTGACAATAGTTGTTAAATAGTCTATTGGAAAGCCCAGAGCCAGGTTATCTAGAGTCTTTGACAAAAATTAGAGACACTAATTTTTTGTGTAGAAACCTCCTTGCGTCACAACCAATAAGGGAAAGTTGATGACGCAACACAAGGGGGGCGGGTGTGTGTCAAAGACTCAACCGCGTCCCCTCCGCCAGGGAGAGCGGTCAATCCTGGAGGGACCAGGAGGAGATACGGTGCCCGAGGCAAGAGCAGGGGAGATGAGGGAATCGTGGAAGGTTAGCCACTCCCTCAGAATACACGCAGGCGGTGTGCAGAGAGTTAGCACTCTAATCACGATACCACCACACCTCATGAAGCCAGAGCACAGTTGAGTAGACACTCAACAGGCCACGTTTTGCCAGCAGCGTGCGATGTGAGGTAACACGCACGAAGGAGAAGGTGACCCCCGCGTGGTGTGTAACCACGGGAGGGATGTTCGGCAGACGGGAGACTGGACTTGGGGCGTTCACATCGGTTTAGAATAACGTTAGGAGTTTTGGGTTCACTCGTAGATAGAGTTAGCATAGGGTTAGCAGTTTGTGTTAGATAATTCTGTGGCTATATATTGTGTATTGCATTAGCGACTGTTTACCGCTTGTAAGCGAGCCAACGGCAATAAAATGGACCATGCATTTTGCCTCCCACACGACTTGCAAGTTGTCTTGTACGAGTGTGTGAGAAGTACCCGATGAAACCTGTCAGTTAAGTTGTTGACACAGACATATAGCAGGGAACATATAGCAGGGAACACATCTCAGACATATAGCAGGGAACACATCACAGACACATAACAGAGAACACATCACAGACACATAGCAGGGAACACATCACAGACACATAACAGGGAACATATAGCAGGGAACACATCACAGACACAATGCAGGGGACACATCTCAGACATATATCAGGGAACATTTAGCAGGGTACACATCTCAGACATATAACAAGGAACACATCACAGACCCGTATCAAGGAACAAGTCACAGACATATAGCAGGGAACACATTTCAGACATATAGCAAGGAACACATCTCAGACATATAGCAGGGAATACATCTCAGACATATAGCAGGGAACACATCACAGACCCATAGCAAGGAACACATCACAGATCCATAGCAGGGAACACATCACAGACATATGGCAGGGAACACAACACATCTCAGACATATAGCAGGGAACACATCTCAGACATATAGCAGGGAACACATCTCAGACATATAGCAGGGAAAACATCACTGTCACATAGCGAGGAACACATAACAGGGAACAAATAACAGACACATACCAGGGAACATCATTGACCCATAAGAGGGAACATATCACAGACCCATAGCAGGGAACATATCACAGACCCATAGGAGAGAACATATCACAGACATTAGCAGGGAACATATCACTGTCCCATATGAGGGAACATATCACAGACATATAGCAGGGAACACATCACAGACTTATAGCAGGGAACACATCACAGACTTATAGCATGGAACACATCACAGACATATAGCAGGGAACACATCACTGACTCATAGCAGGGAACACATCACAGACCTATAGCAGGGAACACATCACAGACCTATAGCAGGGAACACATCACTGACCTATAGCAGAGAACACATCACTGACACATAGCAGGGAACACATCACAGACACATAGCAGGGAACACATCACTGACATATAGCAGGGAACACATCACTGACTCATAGCAGGGAACACATCACAGACATATAGCAGGGAACACATCACTGACTCATAGCAGGGAACACATCACAGACCTATAGCAGGGAACACATCACTGACCTATAGCAGAGAACACATCACTGACACATAGCAGGGAACACATCACTGACATATAGCAGGGAACACATCACTGACCTATAGCAGAGAACACATCACTGACATATAGCAGGGAACACATCACAGACATATAGCAGGGAACACATCACTGACTCTAGCAGGGAAGTTCTTCCGGACACACACTCATGCCCGGGGAAGTAGCGGCAGTGTACAGGCTGGACGCTGGCCTTCCGGCCCAGTGGTCGTGAGTTTGAATGTACATTATAGGGTTGTGTAAAACTGACTTAGGCTCCCGAGTGGACCCAGCCTAAAATGGCTACCGGGAAATGTCCGAGGAAATGAAGGCGATGTGCGTGATACTGACACGTCGTCTTGTGCCGGTTTGTCTTTGAAAAATCGAGATCTAGGACCATATACCCAAGTCGTCCCATGTGCGCAAGGCGGCCCATGCTTGTAAACGGGGGTCCTTACGTTACTTAACGTATATAAGATTGACAGGGTAACTAGCGCGGTCGGCCCCGCGATTTCGACGTCTGGGCTCCTCACTTGTCAAAGTGAGGGACAAGTTGGCCACGTATGTTCCCTTGGTCTTAGGCCTACAAAATGGTAGAGTGCCATCACATCCACGATCCTTAGCAGGAAGCTGATTCCGGACAATGTACTGATTTGATTAAACTGCGCCCATCTTGTTCTTAAAGGGAATTGAATCTGGTCTGTTCATTGAGGAAATCAGGCATGACTGTTATAATTATATGATGTTCTGATTGTTACAAATGTAGTTAGATGGTAACAAATATAACTGGATTGTTATAAATGTAGGTTGTTACAAATGTAATTAGAAACACACAAGACAATCCACTAACGTAGAACATTCCCCCTCCCATATACGACCAATATACCCGCTATTCTGCCAGTGCGCCACCTGTTAGCCCTTAGCGTACATATTTTTTACCCAGTGCACAAACAAATGATCTGTCAATTGTTTGGATGTCTTTAAGTTCATTGACATACGATGAAAAATAAATGTATTGGTATTGACTGGCACTTATAGTGACGGTCAGGACAGAAGTAGATATCCGAGAACACACTAGACAATATACGTAGTGACAACTATCAGCACACCAGGTTTTAAACCTACAGCTTACAAATTGTGACATTACCTTGTGGAAGGGTCTGTTCCGTGGCGATGGTGTTATGGACGCAGCTCGTAATGTCGCATACCGCATTTGCAACACAGCTGAGGGCGATTTGGCAGCAGACTGCTTTGCGTTGGTTTTTTAAGAAATTGATATGAGTGCCGGCCGTTCAGAAAGCAATGACAAACTACTGAACGTAAACTTGCCAACAGATCACACACAGCCAAAACATGCTCTAGTTGACTGTGACATTATGTACAGGATATACAACTAACTTTTAACTTATGGAATGTACAAGTGTACTTCGATGTTCGGCAATCTACACACCCCATAAAAGTTGTATCATTAGACTGGTGAATTATCCACATAAATCGACAATTATATACCTATATAATAGATTATTTCCAATTATATGCGCACACATGAACACGTGCACACAAATAACCCATAAAAACTGGTACGGAACTTCAGAATATATCAGCCGACATCTTGCAGAAGGCAACTTCTGCCTCGCTGTTGTATGCAAATATCCAACGTTACAGATAGAAATCTTGGAGTAAACGACAAAAAAGAAATGCCTTCTGATGCCAAACCATCGGAGAACTAATTCCCCCCACAAGTGATCTTACGCTAGAGAAAGTCCGATGCCCCACTGATACGTTCTAATCTATGCAGAAAATGTTGGTTTGGAAAAAGTTTAGGTTTATCTGACCGCCCTCTGCGCTTCTGCTCTCATAAAATGAGGGAGATAAATATTCATTCTAATAGAGTCAGCGTACTACATCTGGTTTTCGTTTGTAGTGCAAGACAAGGGGTGTGTTTACGCCGGTAAACTCCGTTTTCAAGGAAGAAAAGCTGTTAGGCAATAACGTCTACCAGAATTGCTTCTGATGGCCATTCGTCGGGAATAAACATTTAGGGGCACTATCCCGAGGTTTGTTTTATTTGCTCTTAACGCTCATCATCATCATCAGCATCATCCAGTGCCTTGCGTTGGCGATCATGCTTCTCCACAAATTGCGATCTCCGACGCCATGGATCAATTCGTCTGTTGACTCCCTTTCGTGCCATGACACAAGACTGTCAAGAAATTTGTCACGCTGTCTTCGGTTATCTCTTTTTCCACACATCTTTCGGGTTGTTCGCAACATGTTGCACTATTTGCCTTCTCATAACGTAGCCAAAACTAGTTGACTGCTTCTTTCTGATGTTTGTGATAAGCTGTCTTCGCGATGTTGTCTCCCGTAATGACAACTTGTTTGACGTTCACGCTGAGTATTTGGGTGGAGTCTGCTGGTGACGACGACATACCTCAAGCCTATGGAAAAAACATGACCAGCCTTGACCTAATCTCCGCCTGTCTGTACGTGAAGAGCTGAATCACGATCTGGTTAGTTCTTGACACACGTATCCGCAGAGGGGCAGTTAAAGTCCCAATCTCTCACACCCCTCTGGTTTGTGAGCTTGCTGCATTGTATTCGTGGAAGTGGTAAGTTAGTATCGGAATGGGCGAGAGTTCTCTACGATAACCTCATTTTGGTAAGTGGAAACTCTTTCTGGGGGTCAGGGGGCGTGAACGGTAATACGTTGGACGTAAGAGAGTCGAAACTCATAGCCTTCCATACTACGAAAGATTGTCAGCAAACATGACGTCACTGCCTGTGAACAAACGTAAACTGTCAGAGAAACCGTTGTGAAGAAACATGACGTAAATGTATGAACTATCAGACAAAGGCTTGTGAACATACATGGCGCTACTGCATGAACTATCAGACGCTGCAAGGACCTTACAGGTTAATTTAGTGAGTTTATGTCCATCCATCAAATAAGTACCATCTGCGCGGGGATTATTGCAGATTCCCCCCCCCCCCCCCCCCCGCCTTTTTTTTTACCAATTTCAGAAAGCAACTATGTGCACAAGACAAGTACTGCAATTCCACATCTGCGTAGAAGGATGTTATGATGTAACCACGTCATTGTTCAGCAATCAACATCAGAACCGGCTGGAAGAATCTATATGTTGGTTATGTTTAGCAGGTCCGTTGATGTAATCGTTAGGAGGGTACGCTGATAATGAAGTGAGCGCGGTCGAGCGAGGTTTCATGACCCCGACTCGCCGTCCGCTAAGAGATTGTAAAACTTTCAATTTATTCCTCCGTGTATTCAGGCCTACAAACTGTGATGGTCGTAACACTTCACAAATCCATAGCAGAGTGCCATTGGATTTTTTAATGCTACAGCTTCTTGACCTCAAGATAAGTCATTTTCACCTTATTTGGATCGCTGCAGCCCTCTCCCAACGGAAAGTAGTTTTTAGATGTGGCAGCTGGACTTCAGAACCAACAACAATATATCCTGGCCTACCATAGGGATCATACTGTTCAACGCCTACACTGTGAGAATCACCAGCGAGCAAATCATAGGACCGGGGAGGACATTGTCGTATGCAGACGATGTTTTAGTGTATCGTCAGGGCAAGGATAGAGATCAGGCTGCTGTGGAACTACAAACCGAACTGAATCGCATAAGCACCTGGTATGTTGAAGCGGGGGCAATGGTCAACCCAGCAAAGGCAACAGTGACACGTTTCTCTTTTAATAACCATATTGTCAACACCCCAACGCCAACTGTAAAGCTGTGTTCAGAGACGGTGGAAAGAATGCAGGCGATGAATTACCTGGGGATAGGATTTGATCGACGCCTAGCTTATACTGAGCATGTAGACCAGGTGATAACAAAGGCCAAGAGGGTTTGGCTGCGATGCGGGTGGTGGCGGCGGCAAACTGTGAGCAGCGCCATCTATGTCTTCTATACGAGGGTCTGGTCCTTTGTGTTTTGAAGTATGCGATGGCGATCCTCACTCTCAGCCATACGCAGATAGAAAGGATTGAAAGGATACAGAACGAAGCTATGCGCATTATTATTGGATGTACAAGAGATACAGCATACAGATTAAGAAGGTAAAGGGCAGCAGGTTAAAAAGAGGAAAGTCGTGGATGGGTCAAGTCGAAGACATTCTTCAGCAGTTGTGTTCACTTGAGGACTTAGAACCTGGCGATGAGTGTGTACAAGTGTCAACATATTTTTGTACATCCTTTTCGGTGTGCATCCAACTAGACAGGAAATGCAGACAAGAAAATCCAGCTGCTGTGACGGCGGAAGTATAGGCGCTGATCTTCGAGAATTCGTTAAATGATGATGCTGTCATTTACACGGATAGGTCGGTCGTCCGAGGAGTGAGAAGTTCATGGGCCTTTACGGCCCAGTCCGGAGGGAAAAGTGTGAAGGAAGGTCTGGCGCTTTTGCTTTGACCACAAGAAGCCTGACTATGGAAGTCATGGCAGTAAGTAAATCAATAACATGGCTCGAGACACAGACATTCAATCGGGCATGTGTCCTTAGTGACTCAATGAGTATGCTCAGGATGATAGAGATGGGGTGGGTCCGAAGAAAGTAGCTGCTGTCTCTGGAGCGGTCTCGGCTGGTAAAGATTAGTTTCATTTTTATGCCAGGGCATGCGGGTGTACAAGGAAATGAGCAGACTGACAGGCTTGCAGGTAGGGCTACTGTGGAAGGCGGACGAGCCATGGACATTCTGAATGCTCTACAAGAAGTAAGTAGTTTACTAGAACCAAGCGATGACTGGGATTCTACAACCATGGTCAGGCTGCGAGAACAGCAAGTTAAAATAGGCGTGGCTAAACAAGAACACTATGCAGGAAACCAAAGAAGATTGATAAACCAACACAGAACTGGTGACGTTAGCCGCTACACGCTGCGGGATTTGCTGAGGAGGGGATCCGAGCACTTATGGACTGAATGGTTCCATGTGCAATGGGGATGATCTGTCGACTAACTAACTTCCATAGCATGTTTCTGCTTCGTGACGTGTGTGGTGTTTCCTCCACAGGGTTCAGGCACAGGGTGTATTTTAATGGCTGTGCAGTGTTTGAAAATATTGCCGGTCCAAGTTTTGTATTTATCTATTATGTAGCATGACCTTTACAGAGGGGGAATACAAAACTTGGACCGGCAATATTTTCAAACACTGCAAAGTCATTAAAAATAACCCTATATGCCATTGTCAACAAATTCCACCTAAAGCCCATGAGTAGGGCAACCACCGATATGACCGATTAATCGGTAAATTGGAGTACTTTAAAGAACCGAATGAAGAACGGATATTTATCGTTAATCTCCGATTGTTTTCAGGAAATGTGTCTATTGATAAAACAGAATTGCCAATAAACTGCAACAAAACATGATATCACAACTGGAGCACGGTTTGTATTGTCGTGTATCAGATACTGCAACAAAACATGATATCACAACTGGAGCACGGTTTGTATTGTCGTGTATCAGATACTGCAACAAAACATGATATCACAACTGGAGCACGGTTTGTATTGTCGTGTATCAGATACAATAGATCATCCGTTCTTTGTGTTCTTACTGTCGATGGGCCTACGATAATTGTTCTTAATGGAATGCTGTTTTATTATTGTTATTGTTATTATTATTAGGTATGTAGAGATATGCATAAGTCTGTGAACATTGTAAACTCACAGCTAAGGTGTATGCAATAAGAATGAATTATACGCAAATAACGTGTTTTCTTTTCGAAATTATCAACGCATTGGCACAATATCGTACATCTTACAGCAAATTGACACTCATATAGCGGTAACAGCGAAATTACCGTAACCCATCTTATGTTGTGAAGATTTGTTTCTGCCTATCTCATACCGCGTTCGAAACACAGCTGCTGGCGATTTGGCAGCAGACCGCTTTGCGATGGATTTTATAAAATGACATTAGTGCCAGTCGTTCAGATATCAATAGCAAACTACTGAACGTAAACTTGCCAAGAAATATTAAACAGTCAACAAATGCTGGAGTTGACTGTGACGTCCTGTAAAGGAAATACGCCTAACTAACTTGTTTCTGCCGCGTACACAGCCAGTAGGGCCTAGTAACGAATCTCAACTGCTTGAGTCTTAGTGTCTTCAGTGATCTGAAAGTTTTCAGATGCGGTCAAAGCCAGTAGATGAATTATTAGACCTATCTGCTTGTCTGCCTGCCTGCCTGTCTGTCTGTCTGTCTGTCTGCCTCTCTCTCTCTCTCTCTCTCTCTCTCTCTCTCTCTCTCTCTCTCTCTCTCTCTCTCTCTCTCTCTCTCTCTCTGTCTATCTGCTATTTCTCTCTCCGTCTACCCCTCTTACTGTTTGGAAGTCCGGGCGTCCGTCCGTCTGTCTGTCTGTCTGTTCGCCTGTCTGCCTGTCCGTCTGTATGTCTGTCTGCCTGTCTGTCTGTCCATAATGTATATTGTTTGCTTTGTTGTGGTTGTTGTCTAGGATGATCTTCATCAGTGATGTATGAATGAAATCATGTAAGACAGCAGAGAGAGTAGACGTGAAGTATGTCAGACGGGCCTGCGCGCCCAATTTCATAATAAAGTGTTTTCCTTCTATATCTATGTATGTCTGTCTATGTGTCGTCGGTCGATAGGTCTGTCTGTCCCTCCACCACATTATGTTTATGTCCTTCCACAACTCTATCTTTCTGTCCTTCCACCCCTCTATCTGTCCTTCCACCACACTATCTTTCTGTCCTTCCACCACTCTATGTATCTGTCCTTCCACCACTCTATCTATCTGTCCTTCCACCACTCTATCTTTCTGTCCTTCCACCACTCTATCTATCTGTTTTTCCATCACGCTGTCACTCCGTTTGTCCCGTGTAAGTCGGTATGCTTAGTTCGCTGGGGGGGGGGGGGGGGGGGGGGGGGGGGGCTTGGCTGTCTTTCTCACTGCCTTGACTGACTGTCTCACTGTCTCTTTCATTGTCTCACTGTCTCTCTCACAGTCTCACTATCTCTCTTACTGTCTCTCGAACTTTCTCTCTCAATGTCTCTCTTACTCTCTCTCTCTCTCTCTCTCTCTCTCTCTCTCTGTCTCTCTCACTGTCTCTCTCATTGTCTTTCTCACTGTCTCACTGCCCCATTGTCTTAAATGTCTCACTTTCAAGGCTGTATCTCTCACTGTCTCTGTCATTGTCTGTCTGTCTTACTGTCTTGACATTTTCTCAATTATGAGCCCAGTATATAGCCGGTAGCGTGAATACACATCTGCTTATCATTAGGGCTTCTGCATGCTCCTACCCGGTGCATATTCCACTCATATATGTATACCTACGGGCCACTCAATTATGTATACCCACGGGCCACTCAAATGTATATACCCTTGGATCAATATCTTTGTTTAGATGCCTGCTACCTCTGTGCATGCCGAACGCTCATTCTAAGTGTTTACCTTGTGAATGCTTGCGAATAGTCGCTTTTATTGTATTGACTAACCCAGATTGTATCGTCTACATCAGTGGTTCTCAGCCAGGGACACAAAGGGGGGGGGGGGGGGGGGGGGTTCCATGGGAGAATTCAGACCACAGATTGGCAGACTAAAAATGGCTTCAGGCACCATATCCGTGTTTTCCATTGAGCGGTTTGTTTGATGAAGCACAATCTTCTGGCATTCTGGTGTCGTGTATTAAGTGACAAATCTTTGACGTTTTACAACACTATAAAATTAATATATGCATGTAAAGGTTATTTACAAATATGGATGAAAATAAGGATTTTCAGTAGTGTAGTTATGTTATTTTGAATGCACTTTTGGGGCTGACAATTATGGAAAGGGGAATTCTTCTTTCTTTCGTTCGCTGGAAAGGAGAGAATGACATTCTGACATATGATGAAAGGGTGCATGGGCCAAATAAAGGTTGAGAAACACTGGTCTATATAATATATTTTTAGGAAATGCCAAACATTCACCACTTCAAGAAGCAGTCGGGAGGGCGGGAGTCTGGCGGCTAGACGCTCACCTGTCGGTCCAGGGGTCGTTGGTTCGGTCGGCATCGGTTCGACTTTTTAAAATGGACCTGAGCTCCCAGTTTGACCTGTCCCAAAATGTGCACCAGGAAATGTATTGGGAAGTAAAGAAGGGTGGTGCGATATTGACCACATCACCAGTGAAGTCCAGCATCATGTCCCCAATGCGCCTATGGTGTTTAATAGGATCCTTTCTTACATTTTCACAGGCAGATGTCGCTCACTGTACATGGAGCCGTCCTATTTTATTCTCTCTGACATTTGGGCATATGTTCTTACTGATACTTACTTTGCTGTTGTTGCTGATGTGCCATTAGCTCAATGTGTAAAACACAACAAGTAAAGTAATGGGCTCTTTGATACTCATTGAGGTCACTAAGAGAACTGGTTACTCACATCAAAAGAAAACAGTCCACATTCTATGGGCATGTCATGAGAAGGGGAATGCTGGAGTATGTAGCCACAACGGAACAGTTGGAGGGTAAGAGAGGCATGGGGATACCAAGAGAGAAGATCGTGGATAGTTGGACATCGTGGCATGGGGAAACATCAGTATTAGCAATGACTGGCAGTACATGAGACAGAAGGCTGTGGACAGATATGATGACCAACACCATACGGCATGGGGAAACATCAGTATTAGCAATGACTGGCAGTATATGAGACAGAAGGCTGTGGACAGATATGATGGCCAACACCATACGGCATGGGGAAACATCAGTATTAGCAATGACTGGCAGTATATGAGACAGAAGGCTGTGGACAGATATGATGGCCAACACCATACGGCATGGGGAAACATCAGTATTAGCAATGACTGGCAGTACATGAGACAGAAGGCTGTGGACAGCTATGATCACCAACTCCACACGGCATGGGGAAACATCAGTATTAGCAATGACTGGCAGTACATGAGACAGAAGGCTGTGGACAGATATGATGGCCAACACCATACGGCATGGGGAAACATCAGTATTAGCAATGACTGGCAGTATATGAGACAGAAGGCTGTGGACAGATATGATGGCCAACACCATACGGCATGGGGAAACATCAGTATTAGCAATGACTGGCAGTATATGAGACAGAAGGCTGTGGACAGATATGATGGCCAACACCATACGGCATGGGGAAACATCAGTATTAGCAATGACTGGCAGTACATGAGACAGAAGGCTGTGGACAGCTATGATCACCAACTCCACACGGCATGGGGAAACATCAGTATTAGCAATGACTGGCAGTACATGAGACAGAGGCTGTGGACAGATATGATGGCCAACACCATACGGCATGGGGAAACATCAGTATTAGCAATGACTGGCAGTATATGAGACAGAAGGCTGTGGACAGATATGATGGCCAACACCATACGGCATGGGGAAACATCAGTATTAGCAATGACTGGCAGTATATGAGACAGAAGGCTGTGGACAGATATGATGGCCAACACCATACGGCATGGGGAAACATCAGTATTAGCAATGACTGGCAGTACATGAGACAGAAGGCTGTGGAGAGATATGATCACCACCTCCACATGGCATGGACAATAAGAAGATATATATTCGATGTAGGGTCCTCTAGGGTCCTCCTGAAACAGTTTCTTGCTGTGGGTCTGTGATGTAACAACATCATATTTCCTGAGAGCAAGGAGGAATGGGTGGCAAATCTTTACTTCACTTAGCAGGCGACACGCCTAGGCGTCGAACAGGTGGTTAGTGATATCCCACATTCTTATAAATCAATCGGTCCTCAGCGGGTGATGTTGTCTATACCACATCGGCCATTCTATTTCCCATAACATTTTATTAGATCCATCTTAGTCTGGGTCCACCTGTGACCCCCACGTCAAATATTATCAACTGAAATTGATATGGATTCGAACCACATGAACACTGGACCGCCATCAAAGGTGATAACCAGTGCGCTACCACAACTCCCAACTCACTGCACCATCTTCCCAATACATTCACGAAACAGATCACCACTCTCCAGCATTCACCCCTAGAATGATAAGCCCATCTCTGCCTCATGGTCCTCAACTCATTTCATCCCTCCTGCCCTTTGTACACTTGTTCCATAATAACTTTGCCGTCTTTTAAACTCCACAGCTGGAAAGAGGAAACAGAAAGCAAAACCAGGTAGGTCTAGGCTGTGATGGTGGAGTGAAAGAAAGTTGCCAGGTTCAGGGTCACACAGTATCTCTCCCAGACATGTTTTATGACAAGTTCCCCTCACCTCTGGTATTTGTTTTTAGACATGTTTAATATGTTATATATCGGTGTTTTTAGCTTCATGTTCCCATTAGCCTAAGTAGTTATGAAGTTCCTTCTATTCTGTAACATTTACTGCAGATATCGATATCTGATGTGATACGTTTTTATATCAGCACTTCAGCACTTTGCACTCAGATGAAAGCCCTGGGATTTCGTCTCGAAGATTACCTTTTCTCCATTTTCTCATGCATATATTGTTATTTGCTATTTTCTTTATCCAGCTTGTGATCATTGTTCTGTTTCCTCGTCCTCCTCCTCTTTCTCCTCCTCCTTCTTCTCCTCAGTCCCTGATGACCCTACGTACAGAGATACTTGTAATTTACGTCCTCAAATCAAGGACGAGACGTCAACACTCTAGCCCAACTGACCTGAGTACGGGTTGAACCCGCTACTTCGGCATCAGCACATCGGAAGTTTAAAACCGTGCCTTATCCGTTACTTTCTTCTTTTTTTTTTTAAATGTAAGATACAAAATACACAGTCACTTCCTTATATTAAAATTTCTGTCATTTTAACATGTAACAACAGTCTCGAATGTTACCTTTTCTCCATTCGCTCATGCATATAGTTATTTTTAGTTCTTTTCTCGATCCAAGCCCCTGTTTTTGTTCTGCTTCTTCCCCCTCCTCCTCCTCCTCTTCCTCCTCCTCCTCCTCTTCTTATTCGTCCTCTTCCTCCTCCTCCTCCTCCTCACGTCCCAGAAGACTCTACTTACTTAGGTCCTTGTAATTACGTCCTCTCAACAGCCAAACCAATCACATACATAGGCGTGGTCTGAAGATGTGGTAGCGCAGAAGCTAGACGCTTGCCTGTCGGCCCGGTGGTTATGGATTCGATTCCGCATCCAGGATGATTTTAAAAATTGGCCTGGGAGCTTCCAGGTCGACCCAGCTTTAAATAGGTGCCAGGAAATGTCTTGGGGGAAGTCAAGGCGGCGTGACGTTGACAAGATTATCCCTGAGTGCCGGCTGGTCTATAGAAGTATGGCGCGTGCACCATATTCCCAATCCGCTTTGAGGCGTTTACAAGGATTAACATGGTCGAAGGTATAGTAGCGCTAGCTCTAAAACTTCTTATTCGCTGATGACGGGCACGCGGTTCATTAACTAAACCAGTCAATTGGACTTAAACATTGACTTTTTTCTTCAGAAAGAAATAGTTAACTACTGAACATGCATAGGGACAACTACTGTATTGATATTTTAACTATAGTTTGATTTATAAGCCAATGATAGTTACGGGAAGTTCTAATAAGACGATTTGTCAGCCGAAGGCAATTAATCAGTTAACCCTAAGCTGTATGGACTAAAGATTGGCCATAAAGGACTATCTAATTCATCAGGAGAACTTACCTTACGGTGTAGTCATCAAGAATGGCATCATAGGAGAGGAGCACAAAATGTATCATTCGTTGCAGACTTCTTATAGTCCATACCGCGTGACGTTGGTAATCATGTCTGTTGACAGCCTTCTGACTCGTGTGCGGCCAGTCAGGTCTGATACGGGCGTTCCTCTATTCCAGGTTGTCAAGCGTTCAAGGGTAGATGGAGCTCGTAACCTTGAATGAAATCTGTCTAGAGCAGGGGTGGCCAACACGAGGCCGCGGGCATGCTGCCGCCGCGGTCATGTTGCGGCCAGCGGGTAGTGGGAAGCGACGATGCGGTTAGAGGCTGTAGCACGCTTGCTGGCTTAATTTAATTTGTTTTTTTTTTTTTAATTAGGTGAGTGGCCGGGAGAAATATATCTGAAATGGCCCGCTGTTAAAAAGATGGCCACCCCTGGTCTAGAGGAAGCATATGTGGACACATACGTATGCCGAAGTCGGAATCGATGCCCTTTAAGGTGTCTAATTAACAGGATGATGCATTTCTCTCCCCAAAGAGGACGAAGTGGAGGAAGAAAAACAGTCAGAATCGTCTTCTATTGTCTCGACCTGTGCCTCTCTTCCCTCCAAACTTTCCCGTTGTGACGACTAATCCAGTTTTACTCTTCTCTGATACTGCCTACACGAATAAGAGCCGTCTTCTTCTGTGCTGGTATACCAATCTTTGTGAAGTCAACTTCTTCAACATATTCATACTTTTGCCATCGATCCATGGTGTTCTCATCATTCTTCTATTAAAACCATCAACTACTCAGTCTAGATAAGCTTCACCGTCTGCTAACTGATGTTGATGTCCATTGATTCACTTCCGTACATCAGATGTCTCAATATAGCTGTTAGAACTATTTTCCTCACAACAATGACAATGATAAATTGCAGAAAACATCCTTCAACTTGAGAAATACTCCACTAGCTTGGGCTATTCTACATTTAACTTCCTACACATTTCATCTTCGTTTATAAAAGTACCCAAATACTTACATACATTGACTTATATTAGATTAGTTCCATTCCCTCTGATGGTGCATTTGGGTTTACACTTTTTGTTTGTTAAAAATAATTACTTTGTTTTTCTGTAATCAAACTAAAGTTCTTGTTGGGACTTTCCTTTCAGTTATATCTATCATGTATCTTACAGACATGTATACTTAAAATTAGTATAACTTGTATGTTGTGTAACTGTCTTGAATTACGAGTTTCAACGTATTGTGGGTGCATGTGAGTGCCGGATTGGTGTGCATCGGTCTGTGTGGTCATTGTCTTGTGTAATAGGACACATGCCTTGGTTGATTATGAAGGACAAACAAGCGAGAATGGACTACAGGTAAAGATGGTGCCTGGGATGTTGAGTTGAGTTAAGTTGAGTTGAGTCAATAACTGACATCTCAGCACTCGGGACATTCCCATAAGTGCTTCATCGTCATCTGCAACAACCAGCGAAGAGTCCCAATACTAATCGTATGTGTGTCCCTACTGGCCTCTCCTTGGAGCTTTTGTGTCAAAAAGTCGCTTAAAAGTCGACAGGGTCGACTTCATTGCACCGGGTTTTATCCCATATGGCTCGGTCTCTTTCCGCAGCACGGAAAGCGCCGCACAAAGCACGAACTCCGTAGCTTTTAGCGACGACCCACAGGAGTCTCCGAAACATTTAACTCGTAAACCGAAGGGTGCGGCCCGGAATCGAACCCATAACCTTCGGAGCACGAGTCACACGGCTTGACCACTTCGCCACAGAGCCTCCCTCAACAGACTCGCTTTTGTGTCAGCCAGGTCCTATGGCCACTACCTGCAGGACAATTGTCTCCAAGCCGTGATTATCTACCCTTTCTTCTGAACTACACACACACAATTCAAAATTGCCCCGACCACATCTGCTTTATCACGGGGTGCGAGGTACACAACATTAAATTAATGGACCGTGTCCCACTGCTTGAGGTGTATCAGATAGATGGAGCTTTCGTATCCAGACAATGCTCAGAGGAAGCCGCTGTGTCGCATTGGCTAGCGCGCTTGCCTGCCGGTCCGTGGTATTGTGTTCGAATCCTTGTCGAGTCCTGATATTTTTTTTTTTAATTGACACGGGCGTTTAGGTCGATCCAGCCTACAGTTAGTACCAGAAAATGCATTTGGAAGCCAGTCTGCGGTGACAGGATACAACTAAATCAACCCATAGATGGCCGCATTGATCTATACAAATATTGGGCAGGCACCATTGAGTGAATGATAATGGACTACAGCACCATAGAGTGGACGATGATCTATATAAATATTTGCAGGCACATGATTGATTATGATAATGACTACACCACCCATTAGTCAGTGCCGAGTATCTATACAAATATGGGCAGGCACATTGAGTTGATATTCTAATCACTACACCACCCATTGAGTGCCAATTGATCTATACAAATATTGGGCAGGTACCATATACCCGATATGAACCTGGCGCATTATGGGGAAAGTAATCGTCACGTGGTATCTGGTGTTCAAGGGCTACCTCTTAGTGTGGTGTTTTGTTATGTTGCCTCATCTGGGTTGTCTGGGCACGCAGTCCTTGTGGGGGATTCAGGTAGAGTGTACGAGAGAAGACGAGAGAGAGAGAGAGAGTACGAGAGAGAGGTCTGAGGACAGGAGAGAGAATAGGAGAGAGTCCAGATGAAAGGAAGAAGAGTAGAGTACGAGAGAGTGAGTTGAACGAGAGAGGAGAGATTAGCGAGAAAGGCCGGAGGAAGAGAGGGGGTAGGAGAGAAAGGTCGGAGGAAAGGAGAGGCAGTACGAGAGAGAGTAGAAGAGATAGGAGAGAGAGCAGAAAAAGTAGGAGAGAGAAATGCCGGAGGAAAAGAGAGAACGAGATGGAGAGTACGAGTGAGAGTAGTAGAGAAATAGGATAAAGAGTATGAGAGAGAGAGAGAGAGAGAGAGAGAGAGAGAGAGAGAGAGAGAGAGAGAGACCGTAGGAAAAGGAGAGAGTACGGAGAAAGAGTACGACAGAGAGAGAGGTCGGGGAAAGATAGAGACGAGAGTAGAGAGAGGCCGGGGGAAGGAGAGAGAAGTAATCAATTAGTTCGCTATCATATACAGAACGCTTATTCACCCCCAGCATTTGTTGTGAGATTTTTTAAAGCAATTTATAGTTGAGTATTTGCTATTACTTCTAAGAATCGGCCCACATTTCATACCATGGACCTAAACCGCAAGTTGTCAGCTTCCAAATCACCCGCGCATGATTTTGAACCTAGACCGGTTTTTCCCGGGAATTATGAAACTGAGCCTTCACTATCGCAAAAAACCACCAGGACGCGATTGAGGCGAAGAAGACCAAAACTAAAGAAACAAAGTGCTGAAAAACAGCATTAAAAACTTACACGAACGGTACTGACAGGAACACATTGTTGCGTGTTCCTTTGCAATAACACAACGTTAGGTTGATTGTTTTACGTTGAGTAGTTGTCATTTTTAAAGAACAACAGATTCAATGGGTTTGGCCACCTCACAAGAATGCCCAGATAATTGCCATACAGAGCCACATTGAAGATATAAAATGGTACACAGCAAATGGAGACACGTAAAGTATCATGTGATGGTATCAAGAACAAATCTTAGAGAAATGAATAACACTTACAACAGCATTTAAAAAGCGCATAACATATCTTATATCCATCTACTCTTCTCCTTCCTGCAACCACGCCCCATCACTTCAGTGAGGTAAACAAAGGAAGAGAAAAAGAGAAGTTAGCCATTTTCTGATCAGACATCAACGTTGAAATCTGATTGTGTAGCAAAACGATCCCACTATCTCACCATCAGCGCAAGGGAAGTTTAGAGCGAGCTCTCTTATACATTCTGTCGCGTTGATCTCTGGTATGGTAGAGATAATCTGTCTAATTATACATTCTAAAGATAATTCTCTCAATGTTTCATTACAACGGGTTAATTCAGGGGAAACAGATAAATTCAGAGAATAATTTTCCATCAGTTCTCTGTATGCATGGCTAAATTAGATCTTTCTTCACTGTACATATTGCAGCAGATAATTCTATGCATTGTAAATAGATTGTGATGGCATGTCATTTTACATCATGGAATATTTCGTTGCGCTGATATTTACGTGCGGAACTCTATTAACCCAGATAGGTCTAGTGTATTCATACGTCAGCAGATTTGTATATTTACTTAGGCGCTTCCTTAATTTATGTATTAGTAACGGCGGGCTTTAACACGATGGAATGAATGAATCACTAAAAAATACCAGAAGCAGACGATAGGCTTTACTAGAACAAGATATTCATGCATTATGTGCCATGCCGATAAGCGTGGGCGGTCATTTTTCGCCATCTCACTCGATCACCAGAGTCGTGGACCAGCTCTGTGTTCTTTTCTCGACCATACCACGTTGCCAAGCCATCCAGGTAGCCTATTTACTTCTCTGCCTTCCTTTGTTATTTCCCTGGATCTTGCCAGTTGTCATCAAGTTCTCCAATTTATTTCTTCTCATAACGTGACCAAAAGATTTTGACTGTCTACGTCTCATTCTCTAATCAGTGTAAGTTTCATTGTTTCTTGTAGGACTTGATCATTGATTTTTCTGTCTGTCCATGGAATTCTTTGCGGTTTCGTCAGAAACCACATTTCCACAGCCATCAGATGTTTTTTCAGCTTGTCTGCTCATTGTCCACGCTTCACATCCATCACAAAAGAACAGCGTGTAGTTCCCATCAACACTCTTGTTCTCGTTGCAACTGACATCTTTTTTATTAGTCAGTATTTCATCTTGCAAAGGCTACCTCGCCATCGATTTTGTTCTAATCTCTTCAAGGCATCGCCCATCACAATGTTATCACTCCGAGATAATGTACCGATCACTTGTTGAAGAGTATTCCCATGTACTGTATATGACATTTGGTATTCGTCTCCTAGTGACGACCGTAATCTGTGGTCTCTTACAATGTATTCTGATCACAAGCAACGGAATAACGATGCTGCTAAAGCTTCCTCGGCACAGAAGACGCACAAACCGATACAACTACGTGAAACACGATTGAGAATTAACTGGATGAAGTAGATTTCGATCTGTCTTTATGAGACTCACATGGGTTCTGTTCGGTTCTCCTGTGGATAATAAGACATAACATTGGTACTGGAATGTCGTCGTGACGTAGTGGATATCCCCCGACCTCCTGGTCTGGGTGTGATATGTTCGAATCCCCATCGTGGCGGAGTTACTCAGTTACCCTGGACTCTCAGGTCTACCCAGGCTCTCAGGTCTACCAAAGCTCTCAGGTCTACCCAGGCTCTCAGGTTCTACCAGGCTCTCAGGTCTGCCAGGCTCTCAGGTCTACCAGGGTGGCTCTACGTTACCCAGGCTCTCAGGTCTACCCAGGCTCTTCAGCACTCTACCAGGGCTTCAGGTCTACCCAGGCTCTGCATGTATCTTCCCAGGTCGTCAGGGTCTACCCAGGTTCTCAGGCCCCAGTTCATCAGGTAGTCTACCACAGGTCTCTCATGGCCCCAGGCTCTCATGTCTTCCCAGGCTCTCAGGTCTACCCAGGCTCTCAGATCTACCCAGGCTCTCAGATCTACCCAGGCTCTCAGATCTACCCAGGCTCTCAGATCTACCCAGGCTCTCAGATCTACCCAGGCTCTCAGGTCTACCCAGGCTCTCAGATCTACCCAGGCTCTCAGGTCTACCCAGGCTCTCAGGTCTACCCAGGCTCTCAGATCTACCCAGGCTCTCAGGTCTACCCAGGCTCTCAGGTCTACCCAGGCTCTCAGATCTACCCAGGCTCTCAGATCTACCCAGGCTCTCAGGTCTACCCAGGCTCTCAGATCTACCCAGGATCTCACATCTACCCAGGTTCTCAGGTCTACCCAGGCTCTCAGATCTACCCAGGCTCTCATATCTACCCAGGCTCTCAGGTATACCCAGGCTACCCAGGCTCTCAGGTCTACCCAGGCTCTCAGATCTACCCAGGCTCCCAGGCTAGAATAGCATAGAATATGACAAGCAAAAACTGCATTCCTTATAATGAAGAACATTGTAAGCACTAACTCCTTGTCATTGGAAGTTAGAAAAGGGATTCTTGAATGTTACATAGAACCACTTCTAACGTATGCTGAAATAAGACTGCTGAAAATTATCTGGACAGCCAAAATTAGAGATCTGGAAATTTTGACGGAGGCTAAGTCACAAAAACAACTTATCACAAACATCCGAAAGACGCAGTCTTCTTTTTCTTTTCTTTTTTTCCACATTTTGAGAAGACAAAACCAGGAACATATAGTGACAACTGGAAATATTTTTTGAAAGATAAATAAAGGGATGCAAAGAGAGAAAGTTCTTGGCAGTCTTGTGTCATGGCACGGAAGGTAGTCAGCATATGATTTGATCCATTCCGTTGCAGATCGCAAGATGTGAAGAAGCACGATCTCTCACGCCAGTCGGCAAGGCACTTGGTGATGATAGTGACATAATTTCGTTGATATCTATCTCTTGGTGGTCGCAACATCCACTGCATAGTGAAATTATGAAGGTGAAGGGCAGCAGGTTAAAAAGAGGACGGTCGTGGATGGGTCAAGCAGAAGACATTCTTCAACAGGTTTGTTCACTTGAGGACTTAGAACCTGGCGAGGAGTGGGTACAAGTGCCAACAGATTTCTGCACATCCTTTTCAGTTTGCATCCAACTAGATAGAAAATGCAGACAAGAAAATCCGGCTGCGTGGAGGCTGAAGTACAAGCGTTGATTTCGAGAATTCGCTAGACGGTGATGCGGTCATCTACACAGATGGGTCGGTCGTCCGACATGTAAGAAGCCTCATGGGCCTTACAGCTCGGGCCGGAGGGAGAATTGTGAAGGAAGGACTCTGGTGCTTTCACTGAAACCACAAGTAGCCTGACCATGGAAGTCATGGCAGTATAGTAAAGCAATTAACATGGCTCGAAGACACAGACATTCACTAGGGCTTGTTTCCTTAGCGACTCAATGAACATGATCAAGAGGATAGAGGAGGGGTCGACCGAAAGATGGTGGCTGCTCTGGAGCGGTCTCGGCTGACAAAGATTAGTTTCATCTTCGTGCCAGGGCATGCGGGAGTACACGGAAATGAGCGGGCTGACAAGCTCGCAGGTGAGGCTACTGTGGAGGGCGGACGCGCCATGGACCAGGCAATGACATTCTGAATGCTCTACGAGAAAGTAGACTCTTGCGTGAACCAAGTGATGACTGTGAATCTACAACCCATGGCCAGACTGCGAGACAGCAAATTAAAGAGGGTGGCCAAACAAGAACACTACGCAGGAAGCCAAAGAAGATTGATAAACCAACACAGAACTGCGTCGTTAGCAGCTACACGCTGCGGGATTTGCTGAGGAGAATCGAGCACTCTATGGACTCGGAATGGTTCGATAGTGCACTTAGGATGATCTGTCGACTAACTAACTAACTCTCTTGGTGGTCGGCCGTCTGAACTGCTGACCATGTACACACTGTTTATGTTCATTACACACATCACGGGTCGTTGGACAAGAAGGACAGCAATGAAGCGTGGTCGCTGGAAGTAGAGGCCAGCACGACACAGACATTACAGACCACTAGCCATGAGGGCGCCTGCGGCAGAGAAAGGTCAGAGAGAGGCCACATCCCTCGCTAGTCTTGGTGAGGACGACGTCGTGTGAGGAACCGATTATGATGATTGATGAGTTTCCATCTGCTGATATATTTTCTTTTAGGATATAATATAGTTTCCGTCATACGCACTCGTGGTGTACTGTAGATTATTTAAGCATATAGTCGTTCTCCCATCTTCTCATATCCTGCAGACTTGTTTAGGAGTATGGTAGTTTTGAATCTTCTGGTATGTGCAGATTGTTCGCATCTCATCCCCCGATCGCTGTAGAATTGTTTAGGATCCAAAGCTGCTTGTCTGTTGGAGTCACATCTCTGGTATGTTTTATAGACTTGAGGATCACATCTTCTCGTATATGTAGACTTGTTTATAGGATCACATCTCTGGCATCGTTATAGACTTGGTTGAGGAGCACAGTTTCCTTGTATATTGTAGACATGTTAGGATCAAATCTTCGGTATGTTGAGACTGTTTAGGATATTCATGGCACCTTGCCGTCTTGACAGACGATAGTTTGTGCTCTAAAAAGGCATAATAACTTTTAACTATGGCGGTAGCGAGTGTGACTGATAAGGCCAATTTGCGCTGTAAATGTCCGTTCACAGTGGGTGCATGTGAACACGTGGTCATTTCCACCATCATGCACCATCTTACGTCTCAAACGCTTGGTGTGTGACTTTTCTGCAATAATTTTCTCCTTTGACTTTATTCCATTTCTGATATTTGCCCTCCATGCAACACGTTCAGCGGCGACTTGCTCCCAATGTGCATTATCAATGCCTGTATCAATCATGTCCCGCTTACACACATCTTTGTATCGTAGTAGAGGCCGACCCTGAGATCTCTTACCCATCTGTAATTCACCAAAAAAGATATCCTTTGGTATTCTACCATCATCCATCCTCCTAAGATGTCCTATCCATCTAAGTCTACGAAGACTGAGCATGGAATAAACTGTCACACAACCTGATCTTTCCAATACTTCAGTATTTGTGATTTTGTCTTGCCACTTAATACCAAGAATTCTTCGCAGACACCGCATATGAAAGCTGTTTAAATTGTTCTCTTGGTGTGAGTAAGTTGTCCAGGTTTCACTGCCATAGAGAAGAGTACTAAGGACACAGGCTTGATAGACAAGGACTTTTGTTTTGGCAGTAAGCTTCCTGTTCTCCCAGACTCTTTTTCTTAACCTGTTCATTGTTGTTGCTGCCTTACCAATCCGGATGTTGATTTCCTGATCTAGGGATAATTTGCTATTTACCACTGATCCTAGATATGTAAAATGGTCTACTATCTCTAGTTCGGCGTCGTCAATAAAGATTGATGGTACCCCATGTGCACCTTGTGACATAATCTGTGTCTTCTTTTTGCTAATTGTTAAACCAAATTCAGAACAAGCATTGGAGAATGCAGATAGTAGACATTGCAATTCTTCCTCAGAGTGGGTCGTAACTGCAGCATCATCTGCAAAAAGCAACTCTCTGATCAGTACCCTCCTAATTTTGGTCTTAGCCTTCAATCTCTGAGCATTGTAGAGGCCGCCATCTGAGCGTGAGTGAATGTATATACCACCATCCTGATCACGAAATGCATATTTCAGTAGAAGTGAAAAGTATATTCCAAAGAGGGTGGGAGCTAGTACACAACCTTGCTTAACTCCACTCTTGATTTCAAATTCTTCAGAAGTTGCACCATCAAACTTGATTATACCCTTCATGCCTGTGTGGAACGATTCCACAATGGACAGAAGAGTTGGTGGGCAGCCAATCTTCTTTAGTGCCTTGAACAGACCCTCACGACTGACCAAATCAAATGCCTTTGTGAGGTCGATGAAGGCAATAAACAGTGGTTGATTCTGTTCACGGCATTTTTCTTGCATTTGTCGCAATGAGAATATCATATCAGTGGTAGACCGGTTCTGTCGAAAGCCACACTGTGATTCGGGGTAGACTTGATCTCCTAGGACTTGAAGTCTGCGCAGAACAATTCTGGCAAATACTTTTCCAACAATACACAGAAGTGAGATACCCCTATAGTTGTTGCAGTCGCTCCGATCGCCCTTGTTCTTGTACAGCTGTTATGATGCTTTGAATCTTTGAAATCCTGTGGGACTTGTCCTTCACGCCAGCATAGCTCTATTAGCTGGTGGATCTGTATAGTGAGTGTGTCTTGCCCACTCCTGATAACCTCTATTGGAATCCCATCCTTACCTGGAGCCTTGCCAGATGCAAGTTCATTTATAGCACACTTAACTTCTGTTATGGTGGGAAGTGTGTCCAGGTGGTCAAGAGTTGGTAGAGCCTCTATGGCGTTAAGGGCATCATCCGCTAGTTTGGTCTCACTTGAGTAAAGCTCCAAATAGTGCTCTACCCATCTGTCCATCTGCTGTTTCTTATCAGTGATGACTTCTCCAGTCAAGGTTTTCAATCGGTGCACTTCTTTTGATCACTGGACCACAGGCTTTCTTTATTCCTTCATACATGCTTCTTATGTCTCCCTTATCACTTGCGATTTGAATGGACTCACATAACTTGATCCAATAATCATTTGCACACTGCCTGGCAGCCTTTTGCACATCCTTCCTAGCTTGCCTTAGCTCAATCAGAGTGTTACGCGTTGGTCTTTCCTTGTTTCTTAAGAGAGCTTTCTTCTTCTTATCAATCAAGGGCTGCAGAGTCTCGCTGTTGGCCGCAAACCAGTCCTGCCTCTTATGATCCACAGTGCCGTAAACCCCTACGGCAGTTTTATAAAGAGTTTCCTTAATTTGACCCCACTTTTCATTTACTGTACAATTTTCTGGTGTATCAGTGAAAGCGTCTTCAAGTTGCTGTTGAAACTGAAAGCACTTTTCAGGATCATGAGTGTTAATAATATTAATCCTGGGGCTAGATTTGTGTTTAGCTGTGTAGATTCTCTTTGGTCTCAGTCTAACTCTTGCAACAACCAAAGAATGATCTGTATCACAGTCAGCACTGTGGTAACTACGAGTCAATGATATATGGTTCAGATGTTGTCTCCGTGTGATGATGAAGTCCAGCTGGTGCCAATGGCCGGATCTTGGATGTTTCCATGTGACCTTATGCATCTCTTTTGTTTTAAAAAAAGAGTTTGTAATACATAGGTCATTACTGGTGCAATGCTCCAGCAGCCTTTGCCCATTTTCATTCATGCGACCGATGTTGTATTTTCCAAGGGACACTGGCCATGAACTCGAGTCCTTGCCCACACGAGCATTGAAATCACCGAGCATATAAATGTAGTCAGATTTTGGAACTGCCTTGATCACGGAGTCTAACTCCTCATAGAACAAATCCTTCACATCATCAGAGGAATCGAGTGTCGGTGCATATGCAGTAATAATGGTGGCAAACCCACAAGAGGTTGCCAAGCGCAGGGATAATAGTCTTTCATTTCCTCCTGCTGGAATTTCAATCATTCCCAGTAGCGAATTCTTCACTGCAAAGCCCACACCGTGTTGCCTTTTTTCTGCCTGCCCTCTACCCTTCCAGAAAAAGGTGTAGTTGTTTTCCCTGAGTGACCCTTCCTCAGCGAGGCGAGTCTCCTGCAGGCCAGCAATATCAATGTTAAGACGATTGAGTTCGGCATCAATCACAGCCGTTTTTCTCACATCGTCAATATTGGTCAAGTCAGTGGAAAATCCTGGACACATGGTTCTCACGTTCCAGGTTGCAAGCCGTAGCTTGAGGTTTCTATTTTTATTTTTGTTTGTACCTGGTGCATTGGTTTTACAGCCTGCGATTCAGATTTTGTCCTAGCCCCAAGCACCCATTGAAGCAGGCAGGCTGTGGCGGATCAGCACCCAATTGGCTGGGGGCTGCCCAGCTTGAGGCGGGCGGTAGCTGATCAGTGACACCTATAGGTGTCTCCCACCGTCAGAGGCAACGCGTGGCGCCCCATGTCTACGCCAACTGACAAGGACTTATAACCCGTAACAGTTGCCTCTCGCTTTGATTCCGAGACCAGTTAAGACCAGGGATGGAGTTATTGCCTCTCCATAGCACAAAGCCTGGGCTAAAATATAGAGATCATGTGTTGCCCATGCAGCATGATCCCTCTCTCGGCCTGCCTAGTTCACTCCAGAGGAAAGGTAACACCCCTACATCTGGAACAAGACAAGCTGCAGAAGCTGCCGGATCAGCAAAGCAATGCTCTAACTGTCCGCCTGTCGGAGCTTCGATCCTAGACCAGTCGCCAACCAAGGCTTAGGGCCTGGTCTGCCCTGCCATGACAATTTTGTCTTTAGCTTGCATTTCCTCGCACCAGGGTAAGGCTTGTACCCTCCCAATTGCGCTCTTCCGCCCGAAGCCGTTGGCACAATGTGGGGTGTCGGGTTTGGTAAGCGCCGCCCAACGTTCGGCGCTAACAGAAACCAGGTAGTACCGTCTACTGTTATACGGTAGCTCAGTCATATCTGACTCACGACCTGACTGATGTGTACGGATATAATCTTCTGGTGAGTGTGTAGACTTGTTTCAGGATCAAATCTTCTGATATTTGTGAGATTGTTAGAGTATACGATAAGTTTCTCATCTTCTGTATGTGTAGCACTTCTCTTCTTCTTCTCTTCTCTGCTCTTCTTCTAAGCATGACGTGGCTGTAGGATAGTCATCGAAGTGGTGAGTACTTTTGTGTTAGTATTTGTCCACTGCCATGAGATTTCATGCGTGTTCTGTAAATGCCAATCACGCGCCAGGACCAGCCACATTAGTCTGATGTTTGTGGGCGCGCTTGTTTTAACTCAATAATCTATTAATATAAATAATAGAAACTCGTGATGCTTTGAAAATGGCGGGGAGAAAAATTATGTATAATTCTATAAGCGTTTTCTCCGTCTCTGTACATTTTTGCCCTGTCTAACATTAGGTTGAGATTTCATTTTTCTTTCTGAAGTGGATATATGATGATCATTGGCGGTTTTATGTGTGTATTTTGCTTTGTGTAGAGGTGTCCCCAATTTGCTTGCTGTAAATCTCTCAGTCTAATATGTATTGTTATATAGTCTGAAGGGTCATTACAAACACGTGCCATGCAAATTTCGTAGACGTGCATGTCACTCCACACATCCGGTCTTGGTATTCGGATCTCGAAGGTATTAACTTGATACGCACCTCCATGCCACAATCTCAAACCATCCGCTCTTCTCTGTCGGTGGCACTGTCTGCATCTCCGGCGGTGATCTGTCAGTGTCCCGATGTTCTCCATTCCTCTCTGTTTTTTCACTATATCACAAAGACATGTTGTTGTCTTTCTATTAAGGAAGAGAAACGTAGTTCACACAGCACATACTGCCACTGGGGTGTGAATGTGTCTGCCTGTATATTTCTAGTCACGACATAAGGTGGCTGTGAACAGTTCCTTCGGCGTCTGTCTATTCCTAGATACATATTACGTCCCGGATCGACGTCAGCGCTCACTGTTAGAACACACAACCCTGCCAATGCGGGGATTGAACATGTCATTATGATACAAGCTCAATCATCGATATTATCTCAAGTTGCGAATCTCATTCTCTTCTTCTGTGATTTTATCTGTTGCCTAATGAAGTTGGAAACGATATTCCTCACAGCAGCGATGTGGTCATCTTGATATCACACTCTCGTCTTAGTGAGCGTGATTGCCACATCTGTGATTACGCTGAATCTATATATAACTAATAGTACCCTGTCAGTGGGAGGTGCTCATGTCTATCCAGGGATCTCGGTTCTTGATGGTTCTGCGATCAACTCTGCTGAGATATCCCTCCACGTCACTTCTCAGTCATTCGGCATCATTTCTTCGGTCTACCTCTGCCGCTGTTTTTCCGTTTTCATATTCTCCATTCCGAATCTTGTTCCATCTGCCTACCAAAGAAACTTCATTTTGTCTCTTTACTTATTAATATGTATCTTCAGATGTAGTAATTTATCGTATAACGTTGGGGCTTCAGGAAATCATCAAAAACTGTCGTATTCCTTGCGCGCTTGCTTCTTCTATTATGCATTCCTGTGACCCAAAAAACTGGATCCCCCCAGGCTATTTGGTTCTTTGTATGATCACCTCATGGACGCTGTATGCATTTCCTTGAGACAATTGGATTCCCAGTTTAGGTTATTTTATATGATAACATCAATCGTCTGTATGCATTCCAGTCATCAAACTGAATTCTCAGGTAGGTTATTTATATGATACCATCCTTCGTTGATGCATTTCTGTCACCAAGCTGGAATCCCACGTAGGGTTATTTTATTGATAACATCAAGTCGTCTGTATGCCTTCCAGTCATCAACACTGAAATTCCAGGCTAGGGTTATTTTAATATGATAACTCATGTCGTCTGTCTGCATTTGCATGACAAACGAATTCTCAGGCTAGGGTTCTTTATATGGATAACATCATGTCGTCTGCAGACAGCGAGAGTCCAACGCATGCTCCTGGCAAGGAGATCAACATTACGTGGACTATTACCGTAGAAAAAAACAGAAGATTCGTTTAATTGCACTGCAACGGGCGCAGGTCATTCACGGAAGGTCTGGATTGGTTCCCAACGGTTCAGAAGATGGCCACGGATGTTGAGCAGAAGGTGAGCATTTCAGACCTGTGTTTAATGTGCAGGGTATTAAGTCTACCATTAATTCACATGTATCTCTTCTTTCTTCTTCTTTTCTTTTCTCTTCTCCTTCTCTTTTCCTCCTCTTTCTCTCTCTTTCTCTTCCTGCATCTACAGCTCCACTCGTAGATATTTAACTTAACAAAAATCAGTATGCTGTTGAACAGACAAAGGACAAACCACTGACCACGTTAGTTACCAACAACTTCAACTATTCATTAACCGGCAGCCCTTCGTCGCCAAAACACATAGACTAAACCACAACATGTAAACACGGGGAGACAATAATTTACACTTACGACCTAATAACAGATGAGGAGGATGGAGTTTATGAACCAATGAGAACAAGGACAAAATAAAAAAAACAAATGATACCAAAATGGCTATTTATCTCAGAATCCCAGCCGTGAAAATATCTAGAGGAGCACTATGGTGGTGTTTGTCCATCAAGGTGATGCTGACTATTCAACCATCCAGTGGAGTTGAAGTTTGAGCCGAGCTGTAAGATGGCTGATAGGGCCTATTTTGGCTTGAAATGTTCTTTGAATGGAGCCAAAGACTGCTTGACGTTTTGAGGAGGAGTTATTTCTGCAGTGGTTGTCCTGCCAGCTTTTTTTTTTTTTTTTTTTTTTTTGCAAGCTCTTGCCAGTCCTGTTTGCTTTCACAATTGACTACACTTTGGTAATGATGTACGTCGACTTGTCGTCGTCTTTGGCAGCAGCTTCAAGGTCGTGATGAATCAAAACGTTTTTAGTTGAGCTCTTCAGAGTGTATTAAAGAGTTTCCTTGCGCCGTTTGGGGAGCGTTTACCACAAACGCTATCTGACGTAAAAAATCGTTTAGGAGCCTGGTGACATCGCATGCGAGTCACGTGCCAGCCCATGACTCTGCATTCTTCATTCGTATCGTGTGGCTACTGGGCATGGACGCTCTCTAGGTTCTCCAAATTTTCCTAGCGTGCGCTGGTAAAAAGTCCAGGTTTCAAGCATATAGCAGCGTGGAGAGCACTACAATTGGTATGACAGCATACCTAATGGTGCGAAAATAGTGTCATCACAGGAATATCCTCGCTCTGGTGTGTATTTAAAATTAAGAGTGAATTTGATTTGATTTGATTATGGCCTGTGAGTGCAGTGAAAGAGAGAGAAAGAGGGAGCGGAGAGAGAGAGGAGAGGGAGGAGAGGCGAGAGAGCGAGCAGAGAGAGAGAGAGAGACCGATGCTGAGACGAGATGAAGGAGAGAGAGGCCAAGACAAAATTACTAACATAGTAACTCATGGTTTCACATAAACTCTGCCAAGCCTGGTAGATCTTTGGGATTAGTTTTCTGCACACCCGTCCTTCGGGCGCCCTTTATGACATGCACAGTAGGCACGAATGTTATTATGATTGCTTCCTTTTAGGGCTCCGGTAACACGGAGTACACTACTGCCACTGTAACTGGCCTACTATTTAGATAAAAAACAACTACTACCTTTACGTGCTCATTACAGCCTCTCTCCTTCTAAGAAAACTACTATCTACATACAACTTGGCATATTACTTACTCCTTACTACTACTCTATCTGCTACATTACAATACTAGTAGTCTCGTAGTCAGTAGTAAGTAGTAGTAGTCGTAGCTAGTCAGTAGTAGTGTAGTAGTATAGTAGTAGGAGGCGGAGGAGGAGGAGGAGGAGGAGAAGTAAGAGTAGTAGTTGTAGCAGGTAGCACCGGACAAGAGTTAGCAACAGAGCAGAGCAGTTGTGTTCGCGCTGTTGTAATTGTTCGTTACAGTTGTACTGTAAATTACCTCTCTGCACTTGTATTACTACAACCAACAGCACACAAACATCGTCTACAACAATTAAATTGATATCAATCTAATAATATTACATTAAGATACTCGTAGAGATCTAATCGCACCTCCCTCCCGAGGTGTCCATCCGAGGCAAGGTTCCCTATGAGACGACCATCTCCAGCATCCTGGAGTGGAGGAGGGCAGACCTGACGGTGCCGGGATCTACGTGTGCCGGACCTCGGACCTGTCAGATCGCCTCGACCCGGGGGACTGGCTCAACGGTACGCACTTCTGTACGGCACGCCACAAAGGATCAATGAGGGTATCGTTTGTTGACAGTCACCTGGGCCCAGTGTGTGTGTGTGTGTGTGTGGTGGTGGAACATCATTCTCAATGGTTTTATTATGCGTGTGTGTGTGTTGTGTGCGGGCGCGCTCGTCATGTGACTTCGTCAGTCTACGCGAGACTGCGCACACTTGGAACGTATATGTATACATACGCTTCATGATTTATCTGCATGTCATTTTGAGAGGCGTGGACAGAGCGGAGAGGAAAAGTAAGAACGAACGAGTGAGAGAGCAACGACAACTCAACGCTCGATGAGAGAGCTGAGAGAGAGAGAGCGAGAGAGAGAGGAGGAGAGAGACGAGAGAGGAGAGGAGAGAGCCGAGAGAGAACAGTAATAATAACGGAGATACAAAGAGGAATCAGAGATAGAGGGAGAGTGAGTAAGAACGAAACTAGAGTTCGGGAGGAGAAATGGGGAGTGATGGCGGAAAGAGACAGCTGAATAAAGAGCGGAAAAGAACATCGATGAGAGAACGAGAGATGAGAGAGAGGAGAGATGAGAGGCGAGGAGGAGAGAGAGAGGAAGAGAGAGGAGAGAGAATAAGATCGAAAGGAGATAGATACACGGAGACGCGCAGAGAGAGTCACATAAACGAACGAGGAGCGACAAAGAAACGAACAGCATGATTGATTGAGAGAGAGGGAATAAGAGAGAAACGAGAGTTCGAATGAGAGAGAGAGAGAGCGGAGCCGAGAGAGAGAGAGAGAGAGAGAGAGGGGTGATGCGGAAGAGACAGCCTAAGAGAGGAAGAGAGAACGAAGACCGAGCGAACGAACGAACTGAACTTATTTTCAAAGGGCAAAAAACTGGGCAGCAGGCTCCGTCTAAAATCGGCCTTCCAATCACTCATCTTTCGTCATCATGTGCATGTACATTTCACATAGGGGGCGGGCGGGGAAAAAAATGTCAAATGCAGTGTAGACCATAATATGCATAGTCCCCATGTTATGAGACAGAGCCAGGCAGACACAGTACACCTGCACATTCAAAAACAATGCATACATCGCAACATACTCTACATCAGTTACCAAAACTCTCACAGTAAGCACTCACCCTTTCCCCCCCAACAATAACACGAGGGAGGTTAAAGAGAGTAACGATGAACAAGATTCGAGTGAGGAGACGCGTTATGCGAAGAAAATGCCTAACGATAAGAAGTAAGCCGAAGATGAGAGAGAGGAGCTGAGAGAGAAAGACCGCCGACAAACGTCCATCGGGGCAACAGTTGTTGTGCGAGATATATACGTATTGTATACGCTCTGAGCAGATTAAGTCAAATGGTAACAATCTGCAAGTATATGTCACTGATACTGTCTTCTTCCAGCACATAGGTTATGCATCATGAACCTAAAGTCTGTATGTCTACGTATGTAGCATTCGGCGTTTCACGTTTCCGTTTATATCCACACGCCATATAACGCGCTGCCTCGGCACACTTTACTGACAAACGAATCTACATGCAGGCTGTAAAAAAAGACTGGCACGCGTGGCATCTTTTTAACAGAGTAAAAAAAAAGTCCCGTTCTTTGCGAGGACTCGGTGATCAACCCAACATCACTCGAATACTAGGGCTGTTCTTACGCTCCGTAGTTGCCATCGCTTCTGTACGAGGAAGTCATCGTTGACGTTTAATTTGCCGATGTGTGCATTTAACCACAACCTCTCAACGTCAATGCACGGAAAGTTAAAGCGCAAAACCTGCGCCACGTGCCTCCACGCCTGGTAGTGTTGGAACATGGTGCTGGACACCATATTTGGATGGACCGTCGGTGAGCGAGTGTGGTTAATATCAGCGATGCCTCCTGTTGTTTAGATCAGTTCTTAGGTCACTTAAGTTGCTAGAGGACATGGGGGAAGGGGTCGTGTACGTATATATGTGCGTCAACGCATTATTGCGAGTGATCTCGAGCGTCTTGGTGGTGCCCATGCAGATAAACTCCTATTTAGTGTATGATGCAAGCAAGATACCACAGCAGCACGCTGGTGTGTATGTGGTGTGTGGCGGGTTGTGTGTGCTAGGAGGACCACATGCATCGCTTGGTTTTGTAGTGTGCAAGCGGAGACACAGCAGGGCACTGTGTCGTATGTGGCACACGAGTATACACCGCTTACTTGTGAGTGTATATGGCACTATTATGTTTGCGAGATGTGTTGTGATACCCGCTAAACACTGGTCCCTTGTAGTAATATTGTGTTCGCCCTGCCACTCTGTGGCTTGGATGTACTGTAGCTAAACTGTCAGGTCACATGATGTCTGGAGCTATGTGTACAGGTCGAAACATTTACGAGAACGTATCTGTCAACCTAACAAGCAATGAAAAAACTGACTAGGAACATTGACGACCATTGTCAAAACCACAGGACGTCTCCCTTACGGGGGTAATCCCGTGAGACCATTGTACCGTTTTGTTTGTATGTGTCCTTGGTGTTTTTTTTTTCCAAGTTGCATGTGTCCTTTGCAAAGCGCATCTGAGCAGGATCTGCGCATTGTCGTGAGCGGTTATGCACACAGGAACACAGTTTTTTGGGGGAATTAATCTTGTAAGAAGACACGAGATTTGGTCGTCATAGGAAGAAGAAATACCACCAGTACGTGGAATATCTCACCACGTGAAATCGGTCCATTTCTCGGAACAGTCCACACATCGAGGGAGATGCCTGAAGTGATTAGCCACGAATCGTCATGGCGAGGAGCCTTTTGCAAGATGAGAGACATACTGACCAATAAAATATGTAAATTGCTAGGGAACAAAGAGTGGGGTGAGGGTACATTGAGCGACTTTGTGAAGTTTAAACACTGCGGCAGATCACGCTGGAACAAGAAAAAAACCCCTATAGCTGTCGAATATGGTTCTGTGGAAAATGCATAAGCATTACTGGAAAACAGATAGACAAGGCAATGCCCAAGTACTACAAGAACAAATGAAAATACTTAAACTGATTAGAAATTAGACGTAGGCAGCAAGATTTGCGTCACGTAATGAGAAAGAAAATAGATTAGATAATGGGGGTGCCAATGACAGCCTTACTGAGGGAAACAGAAACTAGGGTAAGTCAGAGAACTAAATACCTGGGTGGCTGACCACGTGGTATGTCGAGACAGACGAACGAGTTATCCACGACGTGCGTGTCTGGTCAGAGATGGGCGAAACCTGACCGCCGATTCGTTGTCGTCGTGGCATGCTGATGATGAGTCCCGAAAATTTTTGAAATAATCAGCTGTTTTCTCTTTTTGGCTTTTGAGGATGGGACGGGAGCGTGTGTGGGAGGGGACTGGAGCGTGTGTGGTGGGGACGGAGGTTCTTGTGTTGGAATGTCCGGAGGCAGTGATTATAAATTCAGTTTAGTTGCACATCCTGTACAGACTGTCAGTCAACCCCTGCATGTGGCTGTTTATGATTCTGACATCTTACGTTCAATGTTTTCCATGCTTCTGAAACGACACAGCTCTCATAGTATATATGAAATGAAAACCAAAGCTAATGGCGGTCTGGTGCCAATCCCTTGCAGCGTGTTTGCGAACGCAGTTTGCGGGGTACGAATTCCGTCCTAAACCCTTTCGCGACATAGCCGGCTTACATACGTAGGAGAACAAATGCACAACAAACAAATGAAACTAAATACCGCGTGTAGACTCATGTACCGCGTAACGCGAAACACATGTTTTACAATCGCGGCTTCACCAACACTGATCAGCCAATGAGCATTTATGTATGAACGCCACGACACAATCACTTTTAGCATATTTTCGTACGGATACTGCTGCTACCATACAACAAGCTCAGGACATTACTGCGGCGAGATTGCAACTGGGCAGACCAAACAGGCAACTGCAGCGAGGCGTTTCCCGATGCCAATCTACGGCTTGTTGTTTTCATATGGCTGCTAATCATCCCACCAGAGTTCGTTTTGGTAAAGACACGCAGTCATATACGGGGATTATTCTCGCTCTGGACATTAAATTAGGGCAGATATCTGCGGCAGCTGCGATGCTTCATTCCAGCCACTGTGACAGTGTCCACATACCGCTGAAGCAGCGCCGCCCTCCCTTTAACCTATTAATTCAGCTGCTGTTTATGCTGGAGACAGCCACATCGCCTATGCATTCTTATCACAAAACTGACCTTTCGACTATCCTGGTATTGTTGTGAATTACTGTATTTCAAGTGAAATTATGAACACATATAATATTATACGAGAGCGTTTCGCGTAAAAACATTAAATGATTTTTTTTTTTTTTGCTGAAACACTCTGCAAAAGGTAAAGAACAAACTGTATCATTTTGGATGTACTCCTTACTCCACCACGTTGTCCTGCAGTCTCCAGCGCGATAAAAGCGCGGGATGTATTCTATAAAAAAAAAGCTTTTGATGCTGCGTGTGTAACCCTCAGCACACTTGATGTACTCTTCATCGGACCGAAAAGATCTCCTCCCCCAGCATCTTTGACGTGTCTACACAGGTGGAAATTTTTTTTTTCCCCCCCAACTTGGGGGCTAGGTTGGCGAGACGGGGGGCGGAGGAGGAGTGGTACCACTGACAGCGAGATCACTAATCAAAACAGGATAATAGGATACTGCTTTCTTTGATGAATGTCACGAGTGGGGACGGCCATTTTAAAAACTCCTTATGACGTGATTGTCGTTGTGCCGATGTCACGTGCTTACACTCTTGACGCTCTTAACAATAATATTGACAGGTTCAGATAATGGCATTGTTAGGGTAATTTCTATCACGCTTTAAGGTTTTCATTTGACGCCCCTCGTACATCTTCATTCGAAATTATGTATACGAAGTTTATAATCCAGTATAGTTTCTGAGATACTGTCACTAGTTGAAATTGCTTGTTTAGAATAGTTCAACGCTAGTATCCATGTAGAATATAACCTAGCCATCCATCATCTTAACTCGGCTGCTGTTTCTGTATTGTACTTCGTAGAGTAACTTACCAAAAGTACAGTTTCCGTAGAAATGTACAACCTCGTCTCTCACCGCGGCTGGTGTGTGTGGTGTGTCGTGTGTGTGGGTGGGTGGTGCGAGAGAGAGAGAGAGAGAGAGAGAGAGAGAGAGACGAGATTTTTGTAAAAAAAAGGGGGGGGGCAATATACTTTAAACTAAATTGGATGGATATTAACACGCTTAGAAATGCACCCGAACGGTTAAAATTAATACGTTTGACCCCCATGTGATCAAGTCTGTTTCTAGTGCTCTTTCTTTAGGCATGACGCCTGGTCAACTTTCATATGCGGTTCTGCGAAGAGACTGTTATAAGTAGCCAAAACAAAACATCGATATGAAGTTATGGAAAGATCAGGTCGTGTGACGGTTTATTCCATGCTCAGTCTTCGTAGTAGAATTAGTGGATAGACTACGTAGGGGATGGATCTTGTAGAATACAAAGGACATCTTTTTGTGTATTACATAAGAATCTCGGGAAGGCCTCTGTACGATACAAAAATTGTGTCTAAGAGGGGACATGATTGTACAGACATGATACATCACAGTGGCCAGGCAAATCGCCGCCGAACGTGTTGCATGGAGGCGAACACAGAAATAGCATAAAGACAAACGGAGAAATGATCAGATAGTCACAAACTGAGCGTGCGAGTCATCTGGTGCGTTTATGGTGAAATGGACAATGGTTCACATGATCATAGTGGACGAACTGTACCGCGTAATTGGTTGATCACTCACCTTCACAGCCCGCCATGGTTGTAGTAATGCCTCTTTTATAACACATGTAACAAAACATTGTCTGTCAAGGGGTGGGGGTGGGGTTGGGGGACGGCAAACAAGGTGCCAATAACTTACCATGTGTGGTCTAACGTACATCGTGGATAGCTGAAATATGCAATAATAGCCATGTGTGAAACTGCTTACTATGCGTCGTTGCCCAAGTAGATTAAAGATCGCATTAATACAAAACGAAGCATCAAAAGTCACTACGATCAGAAAGGGTCATGGGATATGGGAAGAAGTTTACAGCTGTTTTGTTGAAATGCATATTGTTATGTTTGTTTTCTGTAATTCTTACAAATCGTTTTCCATTCTACTCTGTGGTGCAGGAGAGATCAGTGTTCAGTGATAACAGTACTGTATGAGATTATGGCCCAGTGCATGTTACAGTACGTTAGATATGGCCCAAGTATGTTACAGACAGTATGAGATTATGTGCCCAGTGGTATGTTTCCAGTACGTTTGAGATTATCGCCCAGTGGTATGTTACAGTACTTTCTGAGATTATGGCTCAGTGTATGTAACAGTACTGCATAGATTCTATCCCAGCGCATGTACAGTACTGTCTGATATCGGTTCAATGATGTAAGTACCGTCTGTTATCGTTAGCCCATGTATGTACAGACTCTTCTGCGAAAATAGCCCATGTTCGTACAGTACAGTCTACGATCGTAGACTCAATGTAGTTACACACACATCTGAGATCGTATTAGGCCAATATAGTTACAGTACAGTCTGGATCGTAGCCAATTTATAGTACACTACAGTCTGAGATTATGGCCAGTGTATGTTACAATCAGTCTGCGCTTATGGCCAGTGTATGTACAGTACTTCTGAAAAATATGGTCAGTGTATTAAAGTGCTTTCTGAGAAATACGTGCTCAGTGTAGTTCGAGTACAGTCGCGTATCAGCCCAATGATGTTACAGTACCTTATGATATTATGGCCAGTGTATTGTTACAGTGCAGTCTGAGACCGGGCCAGGGTATGTTACGGTCAGTCTGAGGTCGTGGCCCGGTGCTGATACAGTTACAGACTGAGGTCGTAGCACGTGGTATATGCAGTACGTCGAGGTCGTGTGTCCAGTGTATGTAGCTTTCATTCTGGCTTATTGGCGCAGGCATGTTATCAGTACAATCTAAGATCTAGCCACTGTAGTTACAGTCTCGTTGGAGATCATGAGCACATTCACTAACAATAAAGAAAGTGTTCTAACACTGTTGTATATCCAATTTTACCGATTCAGGTGATCCATCCATTTGGTGAGTTAAACAGACCACGAACTGTCTGAAAACGATAAGACGGAGAGAGAAATTATGGAGAACAAGAGAATAAATAAATTATCCACAAGAACCAAAACTGAAGATGATTATTATTAAGACAAACTTAGGTAAAACAAAAATAATTTGGACATGTTAAAAAGACCTGGTACTAATAAATTCGAGGGTTGGTTGCAAACGTTCTGCTAAAAGGAAAATGCTAGCACTAATGGCAGGCGCCTGCAGCATTAAAAATCTCAGAATCCGCAGTTCGACCCGGTCCAGTCAGGATATGCACTACCGACTGAGCCCAAAACGATAGAGCGAAACTCGAGTCTCGTGCTTCCAGCTCCGACGTGGCAAGGCCCAGGTTCGTCCCGGAATACGATCAGCGTGCCAGTAGAGTTGTGCTCAATCTCAAACCTCAATCCCGAAACAACACAAATAAATCAATTATATAGACATGAAAATACCAGATACTTTGAAAGTCTTATTGCATATACACCAACAGACAGAAAGAAAGTTAGCTATGATCTTCACAGGACATCACACTCAAACCCAGCTTTGTGGCTATTTTAATTATGTCATAAGTGTCATTAGAGTTTTCCATCGCTTTCTGGAACAAACCGGTACTCATATCATGTTAGCAGATCAACTGCAAAGGCGGTCTGTACCAACTGGCCGCAGCTGTGTTTCGAACGCTGTATGCGGAATTAAGAATTAGTCCTTAACCCCTTTGCCACAAACCTGGTAGCAACAGTAGGGGTTGTTGAAAACAATCAAGCGTAGACTGGCAGTAGCAATGCAGAAGTTACACAGCTTTAAGGGTATATGGAACAACACCAGTAAACACAATATATTGTTGAGACACACCTACTGTCAGCGACCCCCCATTGGCCATCATAAGAAGAATGTCTATTTTTCTGAATGTATATGTACATATTTTTGGTACAAACATCATTGGAGCCAAATGTGGCAATCGGGCCGTGTTCGGGGAAGATGAAGTCGCAACGAGAACTATCACAGAAACATCAGAAAGCGCCGTCATCATTTATTTTCGCAACGTATAGAAGACGAAAACGGAACATGTTGTGACAACTGGAAAGAGAGATAGAGGAAGACAGCGTCAGAAGATTCTTGACAGCCTTGACAGCACGGGAGGCAGTCAACACACGAATTGATCCATGGCATCGGAGATTGTAATTTGTGGAGAGGCATGATCGTCCCTCCAGCTGGATAGTTTACTGGTAATGAGGTTAAAGCACATTGTTTCTAATATGTTGTGAATCAACAAGAAAAGACAAAGGGCATTCAACCAGAACAGACAGATTGAGGTCTCAGCAAGTGAAATTATCCTGTACAAGATAACAGGGGTTTGATATAACATTGCAAGTGGTGCTCGTCTGGACAAGAAAGGCTGCTGTTGTTCGCACGAGATGACCACTGGAACACTGAAGTGTCTACGACCGAAACGTTATGATAACGGGGAATCCCGACCCGTCCAATTAATCGTTCAAACGGGCGAAGTAACCTGCTATTATGATGTGATGATGAGAGGCATTGATGATGTGATGATGCTTGATGAGATGATGATGATGATTGATGAGATGATGATGATTATATGTCTAGGCAGTAACCATTACAGAAGTGATTTCATATTTGAGAGGTTTTCTCCTCCGTCCACACTCTCAGCGACACACACCTCCAACAGTAAGGAACAATTAAACATCTCACCACAGGGTGTACGTTCTCCTTGTTCTTGGTAGAGATTCAGAACTGAACCTCACCGCTCTCGGGGACATTCCAGCCGTGCTACGTCCTCTCAGCAGCACGCGAAGAGTCAATAATACTGACAGTACAATGGCTGTTTGATTAGTGTCCATCTGACCTTTCTCGGGAGTTCTGTTTCGGCAGATCGTTGTGGTCGCACTGCCTGTCGTTGCCTGGTCTTGGCGCTCCTGATCTGTAATACTCTGATTAACGTCCATGGCGGCCAGAGCTTATGTGTGACGTAGAAATTGTTTTACATTAGACTGTACTAAAATGTAACATCTGAAATTTGTCATAATACTAAATAAGATAATAATAAACTAATAATATACTATATATAATAACATAATAATAATAATAAAATCATAATAATAACACCGCATACCTAGTTGGCTGATACATATAAAGTAACAATCAAAATAACAATCCCATCTCTTTCAGCTATACATTATAAAAATGTAATAATAATCCACTTCTCATTCTCTATTCAGCTGACACAAATAATGTCAAGCGAGGTGAGTGTATTATTGTGTTCTACATTAATTACTTCATGGTCGAGTTAAAAATCTCTACCAAAGTAATTAAGGATCCCCCCTCCGTCGGCTGGCTAAGCAGTTCGTGCACTGAGCTGGGTTTCTCAGACTCATGTTGAGTTAGGAGGAGAACGGAGCACTTCATGGTTACACCGGTGCCGTGAGTGATCATCGACTAAACTAAGTGACGTATGACATGTGGGATGCCAGCGGTTATTGCAGAGGCTTGACGCTTGCCGTCTGACCTGAGGTGATGTCATGGGATCAAATGTCGCTTGAGGACGATTGTTAAAACGACTCGTCTAATTCGACCCAGTCTGATGGTACTAGATAAATGTCTTGGGAAGAGAAGGCAGCCGGAATTGTGTTGGCCACATATTATCTACTGCGTTAAACAGTGAAAGGACATTGCACCGGGTTTTACTCCATATGGCTCTAGTCTCTTTCTGAAGGCTGGGCGCCTCTAAACATCGCCAAAAGCACGAAACTCCGTAGCTCAGCACGACATACGGTCTCATGAGAATATTGCCACTCGAAAAGAAGTCGTAGCTCGGAATATAACAAACAACCGTCGCAGGCGAGGCAGCACAGCATAACAACGATTTCACCAAGGAGACTCCCTGTCTATGTCTAACAAATATGGAACTTAACCATCTGCCCCAACCGACGGCAGGCTCGTGAACGTCCTTTACTTTCTTTTTTTATATAGGTGGGATTATGTGCACTCATCTACATCACGTGCCTTCAATCAGTTCAGTTTTGGCCATAACCCCTTGGGGATGCGTTCTTAAGAGTACGTGCAGCGTGCACAGGAACGGAGCATAATGGTGGCGACCCTTGCGTTGAGCTAGAACTGAACTAACTAACTACATTCAGTCTTTAGGGAGAGATAAACATCTAGCTAATAATCATTATAGGGTTTCTATTGCTTCAGACATCGTCCTCACACAACATGTGGTGTGGTTTCAGAGAGAGAGAGGATAGAGGAGAGGAGAGACGAGATGAGAACCGAGCGAGCGAGAAAGAGAGAGAGCGAGAGAGAACCCGTAACAGCACACGTTTATCTATAATCGCTGCCTCATTTTTAAGCAACTCGGTTTCTATATAAAATTATATGAAGCTTATAGCACCGATGCATATTTCACTAAACATCACGGTTATGCGAGGGCCACAGTTGATGAGTCGTCCACAAACAGCATTGTTCCTACAACTGCCAACGCCGGCCGTCGTCGCTCACTTTGCCAACTCATCAGAATGTGTCCCTCTTAGACCTCTGTCTGTAGCACCTTTAAGTTTCAGCTGTCACCATTTCTCGTATTCTCCGCTCTCATGAAGTGACAAACATCGAAGCAGAATCGATTCATGCATGAGTTTTAACCCATATGGTCGGTCTTTCAAGGCGTCCTTGCGGAACGGCGCAACCAAAGCAACGAACTCGTAGTCCAGCGCACGCCGAGGAGCCTCTGAGAAAAATGCTACTCTTGAACCTTAACGGACGTAGGCCAAAAATCGACCCCATAACCTTCGCAAACGCGAGTCAGACGGCGTAACAACCCACAACTGGACATCATGCAAAGGACGTTTTAGATGACTAGAAGATACATCACCCCTACTGCAAGCGACACGTTCACAAAAAACCTAAATTGCATGTTTGATGTATTTGCCGAGGGGGCATTGAATATCTCAAGTTTATTTGCTGCCTCAATAATCCCAAATAGTCCAAAATTGGCTTTATCCATCCAGATGTGTACGATCCCTGTAATACGTCCCTGCTTTAAAACCATTATTGTAGCCGAAACGGATCTCGGAAAATTATCCATATTGTCAGAGAATTTAAAGGTGATGATGCCCCCGCCCAAAAACGGACAGCTACAACCGCTGTCGAATATGATCTTTTGTTTACTTTCACCACTGGAAGTCAAAGCGGATTATCAGACACAAGTTGACGTGTCATAGCTTAAGGATGAGGTCCTCATCGTCTTTGCTGTTGCTTCGTTTGGTTCCGCGACAATTGCTGAACATTTGTCAAAAGAAGTTACTTTAGGAAATGTTGTGAAGGTTATAGACGTCGGTTTCAAACAATCTGGGGGAATTCTTCTGTCTTTGATTCATTCCCGTTGATGTGAAGTATTTAACATGAGCAACAGAGGAAAATTCATTTAGACAATATAACTATTGAATACCGAAAACACAAAGAAGCTGGTACTATTTTTGACTGGCGTATTCGCTGCACCCCGTCATAAAATGCCAGAATCACGCAAACATAAACTAAAGTAATTAGCTTAAAATCTTCCATGCTGAATGAGTACAAATACACATATCCACAAAGTAATTTGCAATTGCTACCACGGTCATTTAAATTGACTGTCATGTTGTTCTGTTTTGCGCACAAAAATGGCTTCGTAAAGGGAATGGTGATTGGTGTCTGCAGCTTAACATGCGACCATACGCCACGCATTGTTCCATCATCACATGACGTTTTTTCCAAAATGTTGCGTCCAGTCGATGACGAAAGAGGATTTGTGGTGCGTAGGCTTTGCCGAGATTTACAAAAGTCTTGTTTTTATTCGTTCAATCCAATTTGGATGGTATTGTACACCCGTTATTAACTGATTCTTTGTCTGCGATGTAGATACTGGACACTTGCCGTGAATGATAAGTGCAAAGGATTTCAGCGATACAGAGGGCAGGCTCTTTTACTGTTGGGTGGGGAAGGGGGGTCGCTAATACGAAGGCCGCATTAGAATGTTGGTCGACCACGTAACGAGCCGACTGAAGACGTTGCATTAAGTGTCATCCCTCGTTGGATAAATTGCCAGGCAATAAATCGTAAAATCTATTGTTTTGGTTCTTCGTATTCAGTTCCTGGGGGAAGGAAAACTCATGTTTGAATATAAAAATAATAAAACAAATACCCCGAAGAATTTCCTGCTATAGATTATGAGCGATATATGCTTACATGTTTACGGCCTGACCGTATAGAGGCCAATCTTCATCACTTGGACAAGCGACGAGATTCTGTCACGAACTGTGTCTGGCTTGCTTCGTGACATTACCAACGCGTTCACTATCAACTTCTCTAGCACCACGCTTATGTTAGACTATGATAAGCTAAATTGATCATTATTTAAATTCCGCGGTAATTAAATAGTGTATGATCGATTATAAGAAAGGAGATGATTGGTAATGGTGTCGTGGCAGGACGTGGATATCATAGCGGTAGTCGTAATTGGTCTCTTTAAAAATACCGGCAGTCAAAGAAGCTACGGCTCAGTGTAGTTCGTAGTGAAAGTCGTCGTAGTCGTAGCAGTGTAGTAGTAGTATAGTTAGTATAGTAGTAGGAGTGTAGTAGTAGTAGTAGTGAGTAGTCGTCTAGTAGTAGGAGTAGTCGTATAGTAGTAGTAGTGTAGTGGTTGTGTTGTAGGAAAGTGTAGTGTAAGTAGTAGCAGAGCAGCAGTAGTAGCGTTGTAGTAGCAGTTGTCGTTAGTGGTGTTGTTGTTGTTTGTTGTTTGTTGTTTGTGGTTGTGCTGATATGTCGCCGTGGTAGAATCTCAGTCTACTAAGAGGCAAGAAGCTGAGCAGCACATCAATTGTATAGTTGACAGCAATCTTCTCGTAGCAGCGCAGTAATCTTCTTCCTAGTAAGTCACCAATACTATTAGAAGAAGCGTTATCCTTGTTGTGCGTCAATAGTCAAACCACTAAAGCTTTTAGCAGTGACACTATTTCTGTTGCCAGTAACCCACACACACACACTATAAGCCGAGCTTATCTAATGTCACCAGTAACACACCAACACTACAGAAGCGCATTAGGTCACCAGTAGCACTACACATCATTTCAGCACGCTAGTCAGTCACCCAGTAACACCAACCCCACTAGCATTCAGTTGTGATTAATGGAATTGATTAGGAGCGACACACAGCCATCTGGGCATTCCATCGGCCCTCCGTCCCTATCGTCGCAGCCATCGACGAGTTCCAACAATAATAGTAACCAGAGCAACTCTGAATATAGTCCGTCTGCATTCCTCTGACGTCGAGGTCGCCAGATCCCCTACGTCACTTCTCGCTGCCTCATGCTTGCCAGACCATGTGTTCCCTTGATCCTCCGAGGTGTACACGTGCTCCCAAAAAGGCAGCAACACGTCTGCCTGTCATGATCAATTACTCCACCAAGTTTCCTGCCGAGCCAGCTCATATGCCGCTTGTCATTCACCAGAACACAGCATGCCTTGGAGAAAAGACCGACGATACTGCCACCCGTGATCTCAGAAGCCGAAGGCAAAGCACTTGCACGAAGTATGCCTGTCAACCTTCCTTAGCATGCTTTCGAGTTATCATCAGCCAAGGGAGGCCCAGTCGTGTCATTTCTACATGCTAGCCCGTCCGTTCCGAGTGATCTTGGTTGACCTATTATAACGGATTCGAATTATTCAAAACACGACCTGCGTTCTCGTGTCGACCCAACTAAAAGAGTACCAGAAAATGCCTGGGGAAATAAATGCGGCCGATATAATACCACCCCACCCCCACTTACTGCTACGTTGTCCTATACAAGTAGAGTTAATCCTATGCCCAACGACTTAAGCATCTAATAGGCGAACTTAACTTGTCACCTCTGAGTTACCATATACACCAACTATCACAGGATATGGTCCCTCCTCATAAGATTGCCGTGAAACATAACGTTAAGATTATCACAAAAAAATGTGGCGGTTGTCCAAGTTTTGTTACGGGATAAGTGTCATCGATCTCTGATGGTAGTTCGGATAGTTCATCAGGGTAAAAGCATTTCATGCTTTCACAAAGAAGTTAGACAGGAGTATGCATTGTTTGGAGAACACGGCCCGGGGATGTAGATTGTATTCAACACACACAACAGGAGCAAAGATTTTGCTATTACCCTCTAACTTTAGTATACGTTGCGTCATGAATGGCTCTCTTAATATACCCATAAGTACCAACCTCCACTTAGAAGGTTCTGTACGTAATCAGATTTAAAACCATATTATTAGCCTATATTATCCATCATTGTGTGCCGTGCCCATAAGGTGTGGGGCGTTGTGGTTCGCCATCTAACAAGATTCTTCACTGTTTGGATCAGCTTCGCTATTCTGTGGATTCATGATGTAACCAAGCAAGCCGGGTATTGATTCTTTGCTTCTCGTACCATCATGCTTCCAGGTTGTAATAAATCTCTCAAGTTACTGCTCTCAAACGTTGTCAACAGAATCTTAAATGCATGTGTCTATTAAATAGTCAATAAAGGTTCTTTAATGTAGACGTTTCATCATTTTCTGTTTGTCCATCGTACTTTGCATTTTTTCAGAAACCACAATTTCGCACCATAGAGTTTTGTCCTAAAGGATGGTTCTTGTCATGTTTCACATTCAAAGCCATGTACCAGTATACCATAACACTATCAACGGTCTTTCATGATACTATAACACCATAAATAATAGTATGCACCTTTACAGAACACAATAAAGAAAGACACGAACGTGCGGCGATAGCCTTATCACACAAACAAGACATATACAAAACATAACATACAATTTCAGAGATTACCTCGATTATTGTTGGTTTTGTGTGTGTATTTGTTGCTGATGAAAGGCTAGTCGCCGCAACGATCTGTGGTTTTCGGACTTATGGTCGTAAAGCGCTCATTACAGTGTGATATTGTATATTGTGTTACATTTCCAGCAGCTTTACCGCAGTTCGCTAAATTTTATCATACCAGTAAAAATCCACCACGGCGAGGAGCTCCGGTATAGTGTTAGTTTCTACATGCAAACCGAAATTCCGGTGGTTTGGTTTGATCCGGCATAGAAACGTTTCAAGTGCCATATTAACTTGATCTCCTTGCGCGACCAGGCTGGATTGGGGTAGCATTTGAATTATACGATAAAAACAATGCAGAAATCGTTTTTCCCATACTAACCCACAGGCTTCTAGTGGTACGCGAGCGCCTGTCGTCACTTGAACGTTTACGAAAATTGGAGATGAACAATCTGGTAGGGGTATATGCCTGAGAGAGGACTGAGGCGGTCAAAGAGAAGAGGGGGCAGGCTGTGATCATCTGATTCCAGATGGGGGATCGGAAGTGGACATCTGTTATGACAGAGAAAGCTTATGCCGAAGATTGTTGTGGGAGCGAGATTCGTAAAGGGGGGACATTCTACTGACGAAGGAACTGTCGCCCGCTATCTGGAATGCGGAACTTAAAGAGGCGTATAAGACATATAACCAACCGTAATATTGGCAGTGAAAGGGTTCTGCAGAAAATACAAAGAAGTACCTTGTATACAGAGAGAGAAAAACAACTGAGCAAGTCTACAATAAGCAAATGATAACCGTAAACTGCTAGAATAGATGTAGCCAATTATAACTTTTTGTACACGTGTGAGAGAAAAGAAACTAAAGACCTTGGGCAACTGGCAAGTTTGAGGAGAAACGAAAAGGGGAAGGCAGAGACGTAAGATATCTTATGGCTGGTCCGAGGCATGGGCGAGACAAAAACACGGTGCTGATCCGCGTCTACGTGGATTGTGTAAGATGACCAACATTACCGCACGCTCATTTTTTTTTTGGGGGCCAATGTGGCCCTGATGATGAACTATTGTCATGCCCCATAAAGGTTGTCGTGTCTCCGCCATTTGTGTGACAACGGAAACTTAAAGCTGAGTGAGAGGTCTTTGCGGCCCCCAAACTTCCATCAACTCGTTGTAGCTCTGCTTTCAACTTCATAGTGAGGACTAATAGTAACGACTAATAAATGCTACATAAAATAGTGGAAAAAATTTAGTCTTTGTCAACGCAAATCCAGAAATGAAAAGCTCATAGCATAGGTCGCATCATGGCTGTAAAAAAAAAAGATGAGAGAGAAAGAATTGCACGAAATGTTATATAGAACTATTTCTCTGTATGGCAGCCAATCTGGTCCGTTTAATAAATAATTTTAGCTAAAGCTTGGAAACAACGGAGATGTGATTAGTGAGATGAATGGAATACAGAGCCAACTACAGTGATTGCCTAGAGAGGTAATGAAAACGTAACATTTAGCAGCTTTAAGAAACAAATCATAAATTCCGGTCGTGTGACGAGCGAGGGGCATGAAGAATATCGTGACAACCGGAAAGACCGATGGGAAACAAGAGAAGATGGGACAAAACGTGGACGAGACAGGTGCACATGGGGGTAAGTATCAGCAGAGTGAGTCCGTGCACAAGGATCGAGATCTTTGGAGAGAACATGAAGCCTAAGCCAGCTGGCAACGCACATGCTGATGATGTTTAGGTTTCGGTATACACAAACCTTCCAGACATACTCATGTACATTAGGTGTACAACAAACACACACACACAAATATACACACGTACATACCGACACCCCTATATACATATATACTTTACATACAACTACCAACAATATACAACACCCTAATGCGCGACAAGAATGGCCCGTCGAAACAACACAGAAACCTCCGTGGACTGTACAAATCAGGTTAAGAACTAACAAGAGAACGCACAACAGATGGACCAGACGCTTCAACCATGACTATCCCACCAGAACTGCGATAAGCTCAACATTTCTGATATGATACACGATTGAACTACAACCGTGCATTAATCATACCATGCGTAACAAAATTACATGCTCTTTGAACCAGGAAGACCATTCAAAACACACGTCTGAATCAATAATATATTCCGCTTATAACACAGCAGGGTAAACGAGTTGCATTAAAACATAATCCGCTTTCACTGTTGTGCACCATCGTATGCACGCGGCATTTTCGAACTACGAGTAAGGCGTCTCTGGAAAGTACGCCAGGACGGCCGTTTAAATAACATCGCTTTGGTTTCTTAGGAGCTGCAGGGGCCAGTGTAAAATACCTGGGGAATTACTTCGCCAAGTTATGTATCCTACATTCATTTTTCTTAACGTCAGAATATGAATTTAACTTCATCAAAGATGGAATGTTCGGGTGCCTGCTGACCGAGTTTGTTGTTTGATAAGTGGTCGGTGATGTATAAGAATGGGATAGGCCAAAGCAAGGCAGGGAGTGCTTGGGTAGTTAGTGGATAATTATATATTGGCACTTGCCCATTGGGACAGGGGCCGAAGTTGTTTAAATTGGCTCAAAAGGCATAATAGACTACAAACACCCATGGTGGTCTCGGCGAATGTGACAGGTCATACCACAAATTTGCGAGCACCAGTGCGTCACACAATGGGCTGGATGCATGTGAACAATGACGTTTTCCACCCCACGCACCATCTTACGCTCATACGTCAAGTTTGTAACTATCTAAATCATGTATCTTGTCTTTATTCCATTCTGACATGCACGCCATTCAACCCCCGTCTGGTCGACTTGCTCCAAATTGCATTATCAATGTCTGGATCAATCAGGTCCGCTTACACACATCTTGTATGTATAGAGCTCGACTGGAGATTTCTTGCCATCTGTAATCCCAAAAAGATGTTAATCTTGGTATTTTTACATCATCCATCCTCAAGAGGTCTTATCCATCTAAGTCTACAACGACTGAGCATGGAATAAACCTTCACGTACCGACTTTCAAAAACTTCAGTATTTGAGATTTGTCTTGCAAATTAATACCAAGATCTTGCAGACACGCATAGAAAGCTGTTTACACGTTTCTCGGGGGTTAAGTAAGTTTGCATAAAGACGGATTACTAAGGAAACAGGTTATGGACAAGGCAATTTTGTTTGGCAGTAAGCGTACTGTTTTCCCGACTCTTTTTTAACCGTCATTGTTTGCCTGCCTTACCAATGCTGATGTTGATTTCCTGATCTAGGAATAATTTGCTATTTACTCTGATCCTAGATGTAAAATGGTCTACCATCTCTAGTTCGGCGTCGTCAATAAAGATTGATCGTACCCCATGTGCACCTTGTGACATAATCTGTGTCTTCTTTTTGCTAATTGTTAAACCAAATTCACAATAAGCATTGAAGAATGCAGATAGCAGATGTTGTATAGTGTGTGTGTGTGTTTTGTTTTTTGTTTTTTTTTGCCTCAATATAAAATTCAATATCTCAGTAACCAACTGAGGGAAAATGATGAGATTTAGCATATAACCTTATCATTCTGTCCACCCAACAACACAAATTTTCTTCTGGAGATTGTACAGCAGATTTCAATGTTTGTTTATATGCGGTATATATTTTATGCCCCCCCCCCACCCCCGAATTCATTCCATCATTTTAAGAGTATTACCGCTTCAGCAAGACACACCCCCCCCCCCCCCCCCCCCCCCCCCCCCCACCCCCCCCCCCCGCTGTGGTTGAATTTTGTCTGCGCGGTTTTCGCTTTTGGCAGACTGAGGGGAAGTTATATGGGTAGTTCAGAGGTGTCGTCAAACTGTGGATTCTTCATGAAACGTGATTATATAAATAAAACTAGTTGGCTCGGCCCGGCTCCTGGCGGGGATCTATCTATCTATCTATCTATCTATCTATCTATCTATCTATCTATCTATCTATCTATCTATCTATCTATCTATCTATCTATATATATATCTATATATCTATCTATCTATCTATCTATCTATCTACCTACCTACCTGCCTATCTACCTGCCTGCCTGCCTGCCTGCCTGCCGGCCGGCCGGCAGACCGACCGACCGACCGATAGATAGATAGATATCTATCTATCTATCGATCTATCGATCTATCTATCTATCGCTCGATCTATCTATCTATCTATCTATATATCTATCTATATATCTATATATCTATCTATCTATGTATCTATCTATCTAATCTATCTGTCTGTCTGTCTGCCTGCCTGCCTGCCGGCCGACCCACCCACCGACCCACCCACCGACCCACCGACCCACCCACCGACCGACCGACCCACCCACCCAGTCAGCCAGCCAGCCAGCCAGCCATCCACCCACCCACCCACCCACCTACATTTCTGCATACCTACCTACCTACCTTTCTGTCTGTCTGTCTGTCTGTCTGTCTGTCTGTTTGTTTGTCTGTCTGATTGTCTGTTTGTTTGTCTGTCTGTCTGTCTGTCTGTCCGCGCTATTAAATATTGATAAGAGTTACTGGAAAAAACGTCAGGACCATGTGTTGAAAGAGGAAGAGGACTATTGGAGAAAGGATGCATTGAATTTTATGCAACCGAGAGCAATCATCAACCTACTGGAATCGTCCGACACAGATTAAGGTCTGAGCAGATCGCAGACCTTAATCTACGTACACACTTACTGGGATATTTTGCTCCAACTATTCAGACGAATTGCAGGCCCTAAACATTACAGCATCAGCATCAGCTGAAGAAACAAGAAGGAAATAAAAAATAAGGTAAGAAATATATTCCTTCTACTTTCCTGTTAATTTACAAATTATTTACCCCGTGCCTCTGTAAATTATCTGTCTTTACTAATATTACACATTGCACCCCTCTCGGGATTCTCCGTGGTGAAGTGGTCAAGCCGCCTGTCTCGGGCTCCGAATTTTGTATGTTCGATTCCGGGCCGCGTCCTTCATTTCACGAGTGCATTTTTTCGGAGACTCCCGAGGGTCGTCGCTGGAGCTACGGAGTTCGTGATTTGTGCGACGCTTTCCGCACTGCGGAAAGAAACTGAGCCATATGGGATAAAAACCCGGTGCAAGGCAGCCGACCCTGTCGATTTTAAGCTAGTTCTTTCATTGCACCCACTCCCATACGAATCCGGATACGCCTTTGTGTGTCATCAGAATTGGCAGGTCTCACATTACCGTAAAAATAACTTTGTTTGCGAGAAATCACTAGTTGTTCAGCAAAACATCAAAGGAATGTCGCCGCTTTCAATGATTTAAGTTGTTTTTGGACCTATCAAAGACATATTCCTTGGGTGGGGGTAAATATAAGACGGCTGGAAAAATTTCATAACGATGCAACAGACAGTTTTCAAAATGATTGATTAATTAGTTGTACACATATTTTTGTCAAGAAGTTGATCGCAGGAAACTGCTTTATACTATCACAAATCCTGAAAAAAGAACAGTGCATGCATTGGGCTTGAGTAAACGGTCATTTCGTCGATGGGTGCAAGAATCTGGAATGAAACCACCACTCTTCTTCTTCTTCTTCGTTCATCCGGAGTTTTTTTTCGGACGTGATTGCGTTGTGCCTGTTTACAGCAGAGCTGCGTTCTTGCGCCGTTAGGCCGACACATTCGACTTCTGCGGGCATTTGTTGACCGGGTTAACCTTCCCGGGGAAACCACCACTCAATAAGCAAAGGTAGGTAGAAGGGTAATTGTAGACAGCTTTGACAAGAATGTCATAAGGCGAGTTATTATAAAAATGATGGATGCCAAAGAAACAGTAACTGTAAGAAAACTTAGGGTTTGGTTGAGAACGAACAATGTCACAGACCTATCCAAAATAACTTTGTGGAAAATTATAAGGAGATTAGTCTTCACTTTTAGAAAGTACAAGGGAGGTAGAAATATCCTTTGCGAGCAACCGCATTTAGGAGCCATGAGAAGCAGATACCTACATGAAATAAGAGAAATGCGCAAAGAAAATTATGATATAGTGTATGTGGATTAAACCTGGATCAATGCGCACCACACAAGTGAAAATTAATGACAATCAGTGGATGGAAACATAAAGCGATATGTGCCCAATAGTAAAGGACAGCATTTGGTCATAGCCCATGCTGGTAATACTCATAATGGCTTACTACAGAATGCTGGACTCGTGTTCGTATCAAAGCATACAGACAATAGGGATTATCATAATGAGATGCATGGTAATGTATTTAGAGAAAGGTTCGAGAAAACAGTGCTTCAATCCCTTGATAGACCGTCTTGTCTAATCATGGACAATACATCATATCACAAAGTTGCCCAAGAAGACAAGATACTTTCGGCATCGAGCACAAAGGAAGCAATAAAGATATGGCTCCGAAGGAAAAATATATCATTTCCAGAAACATATTTCAAACCACAGTTGTTGTCCCTTATAAAACAGGCGCAAAAAAAGCAAGAAATATCAAATAGAAAAGTTGATAAAAGAGCATGGCCATAGGTGCTTGAGACTTCTGCGGCACCATTCTCATTTAAACCATATAGAACATGTTTGGGCTAAAATTAAAGGACATGTGGCAGCTGACAATACTATATTCAAATTGTCTGACGTCATGATACTAACCCAGTCCGCGCTATTAAATATTGATAAGAGTTACTGGAACAAAATGTGAGGACCATGTGTTGAAAGATGAAGATGACTATTGGAGGAAGGATGGGTTGAATTGTATGCAACCCAGAGCAGTCATCAACCTACTGGAAACGTCCGACACAGATTAAGGTCTGGGCAGATCGCAGACATTAATCCACATGCACACTTACTGGAATATTTTGCTCCAACTATTCAGGTGAATTGCAAGCGCCAAACATTACAGCGGAAGTGAGTGTCGGTGCATATGCAGTGATAATGGTGGCAAAACCACAAGAGGTTGCCAAAGCGCAATATAACAGAGCACCATCTCTGTTAGTAGTTTAGGAGATTTATGGTGTGAAATAGAAAAGGGTTTGGGAAATGAATAGGTGCACGCGTGAGCACAATTGAACTAGTTGTTAGGGACGCTCACGCGTGACGCAAAAGATAAACATAGGGCAGTCCCAACTCAGCATTCAACTTAGCCAGAAGTGTTTCAACTTACTGTATACGTTTTTATATCTGGACTAATAAACGGACACATATACACTTTGGTCGGAGCCTTGTCTTCATATATTACAGTTGCCTTCAGTTATGTGCAGACTTGTTACGGTCTGAAATGGTGCCGTGACCAGGATGCTGATTTGAGCTGTCGCGGCCACAAGCGATCATAGAAGTTATCATCACAAAACAGAACAATGGAATTCTAGAAGGTAGAAATTATCAAAGGCCACGGAAACTTGAAGTCGTGTATTATTGAGAAGCCAACAAAATAGAATCTGCAAATCTTTCTGATGGAGCTGATGTTCGTTAAATCCGTCACACGAAATATAATATTCTGAGTTGGGGAACAGAGCTGCCATCGTCATTGTCCAGCCTTAGGCACCTGGCCGTAGTTTTTTGGAACGTCAATATGCTGCCTTGAAATGTCGTTTTACATGAGCCGTTATCGTCCTCATGTCATTGAATTTGACCTTGGTCGGCTGAAGTGAAGTCAGGAGCCGTTATCGTCATCATGTCATTGAACCTGACCTTGGTTGCCTGAGGGGGGGGGGGGGGGGTTTGAGACGTTTTAGACTCAAGTGTCACCGTCTAGGACTCAGGAACATCCGTATTCTATATTGGAACTGTGCCAGTGTAAAACAACGGGGCTCTATTTTAGAAACCCTAGTTTACAGGAACGACATTGTAGCACTCCAGGAGACGAGACTGGGCGATCAGCTACTCCGAATTGCCGGCTTCAAATGTTTCTACAACAGACGACATCTGGGAACGGCGATTCTCGTTCGCGACAGCATGGTGGCGTCAGAGCTAGACATGTCCAGTTGGGACAGTGACGATATACAAATACAGGCGTTGAGAGTTCATTCCAGTATACCATTCGTGTTGGTTAATGTTTATGCCCGCAATGCGAGTGTGGACGCCCAGAAGTGGCAGTGCTTAAGTGGCATATTAGGCCACGAGAGAAATGTTATTTTCTGTGGTGACTTCAACGCTAAAGGCAGATCATGGGGAAACACTTCCTCCAATACACAAGGGGAGGAGCTCGAGACTGCACTGGAAACCATCGACCTGGTTTGTATCAACAGTGGCTGTGTCACCAGGACAGCAAGCCGTCCAGGCGATGAGGACAGTGCTATTGATCTGGCGCTAGTTTCACCTTCACTCACTACAGTGTGTAGATGGGGTGTCCTAGGACACCATGGCAGCGACCACCACCCTTGCAGCATATTGGTGGAGACAGGCAGAACCAGGCAGCACAAGCTAAAGGTAAAGACGTTCCAGTATGACAGTACAGGGCAAGATGTGGTGAGCAAAATAAGACGTGACAAGCGCAGAACGTTTCAGGGCAGGAGAAAAAGCTGGGAGCAGCCACCGTGGTGGAGTTTCGAGGTGGAGAAGGCTTGGGTGGATAAGCGTAGTGCTGTAAGGAGATGGCAAAATGCCAAGAAGAACAGAGCTGGTCATCCTAGTCCCTGCTTGCACTTAGAAAGAGAGATGCACACAAAAGTAAGCTATTTCAAAAAACTGGTCAAGGTGGTTAAAAGCGAAAAATGGGCAGAGGTGTGTCAAAGAGTAAGCACAGACAAGTCACTGAAATTGTTCTTGCGACTACATAAAAGCATGAGTGGGGTAGTCAAGAATAAGAGCATTTCTGACTTCCAAGGTGCTGACCTCATCTGGCAGAGGACTGATGAGGACAAGGGCAAAGCCCTCTTTGAACGCTACCTTGAGCAGAGCAACCAGACAGACATGGGAGGCCGGAATCTGGCCAAGGAGGTCACCTCAGACAGATGCAAGGCCCAGAACACTTCGGATGAAGACACAGTGACAGTGAAAGAAATCAAGGCTGTGCTTCGACGATCAAAAAACAGTGCTCCAGGTCCTGATGGCATAAGATACGACGACATAAATAGGTGTACCGACAATGAGCTAGGGAAACTAGCAGACATGTACAACAACAGTATAGGGAGTGCTAGCATCAAGGAGGAATGGTTACATAGCTATCTGATTCCCTTGCCGAAGCCTGACAAAGACCACAAAAAAATTCAGGGATATCGAATTATAACCATGCAGAATACAGTAGGCAAGCTGCTGGAGAAAGTAATTGCCAGGAAAATATCAAGCCAACTAGAGAGGCAAGGTGTTTTCCCACCTACCCTGGGTGGGTACCGTCCAAAAAGAGAAACCTGGACCAATGCAGCAGTCTTTGCCCATGATGTCTATGAAGGTTTCCACTCAGGCACTGAAACTGTTGCTGCAGCGATTGATCTTGAGGACGCATACAACAGAGTACCACTGGATTTTTTAATGTTTCAGCTTCTTGAACTAAACGTAAGTCCATTCCTCCTTAGTTGGATCGCTGCAGCCCTCTTCCAACGGAAAGTAGTTGTTAGATGTGGCAATTGGACTTCGGAACCAACAACAATATATCCTGGCCTACCACAGGGATCACCATTATCTCCGGTACTGTTCAACGCCTACACAGTGAGAATCACCAGTGAGCAGATCACTGGACCTGGCAGGACATTGTCATATGCCGATGATGTTTTAGTGTATCGTCAGGGTAAGGATAGAGAGGAGGTTGCTGTGGAACTACAAACCGAACTCAATCGCATAAGTACTTGGTGTGATGAAGCTGGGGCAATGGTCAACCCAACAAAGGCAACAGTGACTTGGTTCTCGTTGAATAATCATATTGTCAACAATCCAACACCAACTGTAATGCTGTGTTCAGAGACGGTGGAAAGAACGCAGGCAATGAATTACCTGGGGATACGGTTTGATCGAAGCCTTGCTTATAATGTGCACATAGACCAGGTGATAACAAAGGCCAAGCGGGGCTTGGCAACGATGCGGGTGATGGCGGCAGCAAACTGTGAGCAGCGCCATCTATGTCTTCTGTACGAGGGGCTGGTCATGTCTGTTTTGGAGTATGCAATGGCAATCCTGACTCTCAGCCATAAGCAGATAGAAAGGATGGAAAGGATACAGAATGAAGCTATGCGCATTATTCTTGGATGTACAAGAGATACAGCATGCAGGGCGATGCGCTACCTTCTTGATTTTCCAACCATTGAAGAGAGAATGCAAGTTTGCAGGGCACGCGCCTACCTAAGAATTAACGCAAACACACAGCATCCACTGCATAGTGAAATTAGGAAGGTGAAGGGCAGCAGGTTAAAAATAGGACGGTCGTGGATGGGTCAAGCCGAAGACATTCTTCAACAGGTGTGTTCACTTGAGGACTTAGAACCTGGCGAGGAGTGGGTGCAAGTGCCAACAGACTTCTGCACATCCTTTTCAGTTTGCATCCAACTAGATAGAAAATGCAGACAAGAAAATCCGGCTGCTGTGGAGGCTGAAGTACAAGCGTTGATTTTCGAGAATTCGCTAGACAGTGACGCGGTCATCTACACAGATGGGTCGGTCGTCCGACATGTGAGAAGCTCATGGGCCTTTACAGCTCGGGCCGGAGGGAGAATTGTGAAGGAGGACTCTGGTGCTTTCACTGAAACCACAAGTAGCCTGACCATGGAAGTCATGGCAGTAAGTAAAGCAATAACATGGCTCGAGACACAGACATTCACTAGGGCTTGTTTCCTTAGCGACTCAATGAACATGATCAAGAGGATAGAGGAGGGGTCGATCCGAAGAGAATGGTTGCTGCCTCTGGAGCGGTCTCGGCTGGCAAAGATTAGTTTCATCTTCGTGCCAGGTCATGCGGGAGTACAAGGAAATGAGAGGGCTGACAAGCTCGCAGTTGAGGCTACTGTGGAGGGCGGACGCGCCATGGACCAGGCTGACATTCTGAATGCTCTACGAGAAGTGACACTTTTGCAAGAACCAAGTGATGACTGTGAATCTACAACAATGGCCAGACTGCGAGAGCAGCAAATTAAAAGAGGGGTGGCCAAACAAGAACACTACGCAGGAAGCCAAAGAAGATTGATAAACCAACACAGAACTGGCGTCGTTAGCCGCTACACGCTGCGGGATTTGCTGAGGAGGGGATCCGAGCACTTATGGACTGAATGGTCCGATGTGCAACGAGGATGATCTGTCGACTAACTAACTAACTTGGTTGCCTGAAGTGAAGTCAGGAGTTGTGAAGAATTCATCCTTAATCAAGAGAGGTTGGTGGTCAACGCTTATACTGAACCAAGCCATTTGCTCATTCGTTTTCGATCGTTGGCTCCGATTGAGGAAACTCTACTACTTGCGAAAATCAACTCCATTCGAGCTTAGTCACAAATGCAGCTATCTTGAACTCTGGCTTATCAAAATGTTACTCAAGCAAAGCGATAAAGTTAATGTGGAACCTTCGGAAGTGGGTAGGCAAACTGGGTTGCCGTCCTGCTGAAGAAGGGACCCTATTTAAAACGCTTCATTAAGCTAGAGCCGTTTCCAGACGTGCCCTTTTTCGGGTGAAGTCGTCCAGAAGTGCCCTTTTTCGGGTGAAAAGAAGCCACCGTTCAGACGTGCCCAACCAGGGGTGAAAGTGGAAGTACTCCTCGCGCTAGAGAAGCCAGAGATGTCTGAGGATTGATGTAACCACCAGAGGCTGCTTTCCAGGGGTCAAAAAACCGACAGGACAACTAGAAGACAAGGTCGTCGTTTGGAGAAATCTAAGAATTTACAGCTACAAGTATCCTTATATAATTACATAAAACAAACGGTATGGATTATTGATTTTAGGAAAATTATTATAATTGTGTAATAATTTTTGTTCATTGATTAGATCGACCTTATTAGATTTTGGCAAGGACGATATCATGGCAACACAAGATAACACAGATGAGACCTCTCAGTCGAGCACGTACTGGGTGTGAATAGACAAGCCTTTGTGGTTACAGGATGATGGTTTTAATTATTCCGTTATGTATTGTATAAATAAGTATAACTGCACTTGCTGAAGACAAATCGTGCAAATTTGGTTTAGATATATCATTAAAAGTAGATTTGATTAGATTATATTAGTTATATTAATTATTATTTTATTGAGACGACACGTAGCAAAGAACATGAAAGGTTTGAGCCAAAAATTGAAAAAGGTGTCCATATGACTAGAAGAATTGCAGGTAGCGGTCGGTGAAGTACAGCATTTTGTAGAAGGGTTAAGGAGAATAACGACTAGACAAGAGCCTTATAGATGTACGGTAGAGTGCAATGAAATAGTAAAGAATAATAGGAGACAGACAGTATCTAATGAAAACAGAAGACAACATAACGTGGTATATAGAGACAGTTACTTGAGCCAGATGTGACTAAGGTCAGAAGTGGTTATAATAGACGAAGATACAGAGATGGGCCTGAGAGAGACCTTTCCAGTAACCAATGGAGTTGGCCTTCTTATAGTGTGACTGCTAGAAAAATACGGGACGATTGGTTTGAGCAAAGACGGAGACAGTATTTGAAGGCAGGGTCGAAGGACAGAGTAGAACATATAAAAAGAAATTCAACTACTCCTAAGGTGGTTGCGAATCTGACTGTTAAACAGGAAAAGAAGACGACGGTATTAGTAAAGAAAATAGACCAAGAGGCTCAGAGGCAGGTGATTGAAGTGGTGGAAGGGAATACACAGACACAAGTTGATACAGTGGAAAAGAAAGTCCAGGTACAACCAACCAGCAAGATAACGAAGGGAAGTCAAACCGAGTTGGTAGAAACTCAATCAAATCCAACTTACTTGAAAGTGACAAAGAGAGACACCGTTGCATTAAAGAAAGACACTGGTACAGAAGTTAGACAACCCAAGACAAAAGACAGCAGAAAGAAAATTAGAAAGAGTGTTAAGACTAGAAATGAAAAAAGTTTGCTCATATATAATCATGGATGTAGAACCGAAGAATCTTTTGAGTCGTCGTCTTTAGAATCAGAATTTTCAGACATCACAGATTTTAGTATAGAATATACACCAGACAGGGGTTTAAATGGAATGAATGGGAACGAGAGGATTGAACTACGAGCAGATCCTGACTCGAAGCGTGATGTCTCCTCATACGGTATGGTTGCTGGTAGACAGACAGACAGAATTTTAGTTGATGATTCTTTGGAAAAAGATAACAGTATATATGGTAGAAAAGTAGTAAAAGCCAGGAGACGAATTCCAAAGATGGGAGAGAATGATACTTTTATAAAGAAAGATGTTTATCTATTGGAAAGTAGAACACAAAAACAGCAAAAAGCTGAAGCGTCACTGGAAAAAGCTAGAAGTCTCATGAAGTCGATAAGACCATGGCTATATGGAAATAACAAATACGTGCAGATTTGAGTATTTTGTAACTGAGCTTGGAGTAATTCAAGTTTGATGAGAGTTATATCGGCTCAAAAGTTGTGTTGCTGTGGAGAGGGTAGTGCGGATGTTATAGCCTGAAAATAGCGCGAAGAAGTAGATCATTATTATGAAGTGATGAGGAGGTTAAGATAAAGTGAGTGAGTAGTTGACTGTCGGAGTAGTTTGATAGGTAGGACGGAGAGTAGTGGGATTATGATGATTGAGAAAACTGAAATAAGAAAGCAGTCGAATTGTGAAAGTCCTGTTGAGTATTGAAGTAATTCGTCTGGTTATGGGTTGTCCGTGCGTGAGTATAAGTGTAGACAAACATCTGTTCGTCGCGCTGAGTGAAGCAGGAGAGAGGTTTTGAGACGCCGTCTAAGTGGAGATCATGGATAGAACGATGTCAGGTGATTAGTAGTAGTAGCGCATGCATGTACGAGGCGTTTGGTATATCTTGTGTCACTGTGTGGAAGTGATCGACACGCTTAGGCTGCGGTGAGTAATTGCTAGAATGTTAAGTTGGTGTTTCATTAGTTTTTTTGTTTTTTTGTAGAAGTAATAGTATAGGCACGTCAGCTTGTCGTGATATGAGAATAATGACGAGAACGAGGTTGTCTGTACATAATGAGTGCTCAGTGCATATGAGAAGCATAAAGTACGAGCGCCGTGCGAAAATGTGAAGAGTGGCTGATGGGTGACGCTGATAAAACATACTGGTGATTTCGTGGGGACAGAGCAAGTGAGTATGCGAAAGTTAGAAAGTAGAGAGAAGATGATTAGAAATTTGTGATGTCTTTTGTTTAGAATGTGAGGTGTTAGATAGAATTAATGAAAATTCTATGACGGAGTGTCAGATAGAGAGTTAACGTGATGTTTATTTATAGTAAGCATGTCGTTGGCGGAGGTGAGTGTGCGGAAGAATGAGAAAACACAGAAAGGTTAGCTGTGGGAAAGTGATTGTTAGCGTTTTTAGCGTTTAGATCGTTGGATGATGGGAGTGGACGAAGAATTGCTTGTTAGAGCTATTGTGTTGTTTGAGCAAGGTAGGCTTTGAGTTGTGGAAAGGGAGTGAATGATTGAGAAAAGTTGAAATAAGAAAGTAGTTAGATTGTGAAAATCGTTGGCAGAGACATGTTGAAGCAAGAATGCCTGATATAGAGAAATGAGAGAAGATGGTTTGCCCAATTGAAGTGAGGTTTCTCGTTAGTCATATGCGGTGTTGTTTACTGTGTCTGAAAGAGTCCCGATAAATAGGAGTAAGCAAGAGTAGGAGACAATGTGATTAGCTAAATGAACGTCGGAGCATTATAAATAGAGCACTATAGAACGTGTTCCGATAAGGGTGACTGGCTTGACTATCATCGCGGTGTGAGAACGCTAGGAGATAGTTGAGGATAGTTTAGAGTTGTTGTGGTGAGATGTTGGAAAGTACTGATGCAGGAGAATAAAATGTTAGTTGCGTCGGGTAGACGAGAGACTTAAAAATGGAATTAGTTATTGACAAATATAGTAGATAGATGTATTGGTGAAGTCTATAGTAAATAGACATTTTTTTGCTGGTTGTAGCATTGTGGAGATACCGTAGTAAACGGTAATGTTTAAGAAGTTGTGGTAATTCTTGGTGCAAATCCATGGGAAACAACTAGTGTGCCGAGTCACGGTTTCTCTTAGTAGATAGATGACTGGTAGTACATTGGGATAGCCGCCACACTAGTAGTAGATGAAGTGATTTGAGCTGTAGTTTACAGCGATTGTTTAGGTTTATATTTCAAATATTGTGATGTGTTTTGAGTTAGTTTTGTAAAAGATGGAATGTTGTGAAGGGAGATAATCAACGTTTGACTTCCAGAAAAAGTACGGTCATTTGTTGATTAATGATGTTTGCTTGAGGAGAACAGATATTGTTCTGCGTTATGATGAGAATATAGTCTGTAGATAACAGATATATTTTAGGGTTAACGGAATAGGTATGACTTGTGTTCCTAGCACTGAATATATATATATATATATATATATATATATATATATATATATATATATATATATATATATATATTATATATATATATATATATATATATATATATATATATTACATTGGTCAGTATAAGAGACCAATGTTGTAGTAGTTAATTCTATGTGAATTTTATTATTTCACTATATATACAATTATTTTGAAAAATGTTGGGGATAACTCTTCTCTTTAGTGAAAAGACATGTATTAGAAGACAAATCATTTTAAC